>CM054138.1:8259303-8321136 GCA_028751875.1 Rapana venosa | reverse complement strand
ACCCTTTGGGGAATTATTGAGCAGTATCGATTATCGGGTTATTATAGTATTTTGATTCATCCCCGTCTTTGATATTACCTGTGCTTTGTATTTTGTCATCTAAGTGTTTGACGGCCTATTGGTTTGAGCTCTAACATAAAACCTATTGTAGATTTTACACTGAAACTTTTTTACCCACTGTTAGGTAGCATCTTCCAGCTTCGGGGGTGATGTTAAACATGACACCAGTGTGCTGTGCTTTTTGAAAACGTTGTATCGTTCAAAAGGCACAAATGCTTTAGACTTGTGGGGCAAAAAAACTTTTGAAGGCCAAGTTGTGCTGTTTTCAGTTCTAACGGGGTCTGCTTCTAGTTTATCCAAAGGTTTTGGGGGGAGGGTAGTTGGGATGTGTTTCTCCGGGAAAAAATTCCCCATCTTTTGGGTGCATTGGAGTGGCCCAAACCCAGACTATCAGATTAAAAGCCAGTGTTTAACCAAAAGGCTACTCAGTCCCCCAACCATTATTTTATGATATGAGATGATGATGTGATATGATAAAAATCAACACATCCCCCACCCATCTCATCATATTCATCTCATCTCATTCCCAGTTTTGATCTGTTCTACCAAATGTAATATATTAAATAATAAAAATTGGGTGAGGAAATCTGAGAAAGTCCCAAATTCATCATTGCCAGACATTAAATGCTGACACAGCACTTTTTAAAAGTAGTTATGTTGTTTTTAAAACAAAAAAAACCAAAACCTCCCAAAAAAAAAACCACCCAAGAAAGCAAAACAAAAACAAAAGCCCCCTAGTCATAAACTTTTTTCGGACAGATTTGAGGACTTTTGGAAAGGCGTTCCCTTTTGGCTGAGTGACTAATTTTTTTAGTAGGGGCCCAGCACTCTTCGGGTCCTGATGTGCCTGGGGATTTTTGTGGTACCTCCAGTGAGACACCTTTCCGCTTTTTGTCTATGGCAATACAGATGAATTATTGATTTTCTTGTCCCTTCCCAAAAATCTGCTATAGCGTTTGATAGTAGAAAGAGGAAATAGAAAAAGTAGTTGTCAAATTTCACTCACTCACTCACCCCTTGGTCGGGACAACGTTGGGGTACCCCCCGGGACGCGCAAGGGTCGCCAAATGGTTTGCCCTGGGCTGTTTTCGGAGGCTGGTTTTCGTGGGGCCCGGTCCCCCCTTGTGTTGGATACCCAGCTTTGCGTGGTCGCCCCTGCCCTTGCTCTTCCCCCCTTTCCCCTGCAGGACTGTCTTGACAGGTGTTATGCCTTGTTGTGTGGCCAAACCTTAGTTTCCTCCGTTTGAGTATTGCAGGGTTCTTTTTTTGCCCCCATTTGTCGATCTGCTCCGGGAGTGTCATTGGTTTTGCGGTCTCTGTGGTGTGTTCAGGATCCCCCTGGGATTCATCTAAAAGGTTTGAATTCGCGTTCTGAGGGCAGTAAGTGTCCTGTTCACGCTGTAAAGGCAATGGATGTGACGAGTCCTTGTAGGTCTGACCTTAGTGTGGGTTTGAGTTGTGGTTTCCCACTTTCGCCAGTAGTCATGGAGGGGTCCCCACAGCAGTTTTTCTTCCTCTTGTGTGCTGTGCCTTTTTTGGGTGATGACTGCTCCGGGTCTTAAAAGTTTCCACCCTCTAGTGTTCCCCATCATCTTGTTGCGGGTGGGGTGGTCGGGTGGTACTTTTCCTAGGATCTTGCTTTTTTCCGTGTGTTCCATACCGGGGGCATGGCTGTTTCCAGTTGGTGGTGAGCCCTGGGTTCTTCTTCACTGCGGCCCATGAGTTCGATATCGTCTGCGAATCGGATTGCAGACGGCCTTCCCCTACTGTGTTGTGGTCTTGAGCCAGGAGGGCCCCTGCATGATGTTTTCCCGGAAAGTTGAAAAAAAGGGGGATAGCGGGCAGCCCTTTTCGAAATCCAACTAAGCCCGGAAAAAAAACTCCCCTTTCTCACCAGAGGAATGCACTGTGGGGGCTGTCATACGCGCCTGGATGACTTGAATCGGTCCCCGTCGAAGTATAGTTCCCATGACTTGCCACAGAGTTTTTGCCCACCGATCGAAGGCCTCTTGAAGTCAAAGAAGTTGTTGTGGTGTAGTGAGTTGGAGATGCTTCTCTATGGCATTTGATGTTGAAAATTGTTCGCAGTGCTTCGACCTGGTCTGAATTGCCCGTTTTTGATAGGATTTCTTCGCTTGTGGTTTAGCTGTTTAAGGCAAAGCGAGCATAACTTTGCTTTGGGTGCTTTCAGATGATTTTTCTGTAATTTTGGCATTCTTAGGTTCCCTTCTTTGGAAGTGGAAACTATGATGGGTTGGGTCCCCTGTTCAGGCCCCTCTTTGCTGGTCCCGATGCGTTTGGAGATGTTGTTTAAAGCCTTGTCTTCTGGGCCCCCGTTCTTGTGACTCAGCCGGGATGTTGTCAATCCCTGGTGACTTGCCTCCTTTTTGGGTCTTAGCTTCTTCTACCTCTCCCTCCCGCACCCGTGTGCTTTCAGGATCTGATGGTCTGGGATCTTGCTCGTGAAAATTTGTTCGGCAGCCTTCGCTTGTGTTGTACAGGTCTCTGCAAAATTTTGTCCATCTCTTCATGTAGGGCGTCTTGTAAGGGGCTGACCCCCCTTTGTCTTCATACGGAGGTCTTTGGCGCTGGGTTGGTTGTATCTTTATGGTTGGTACGCCTTTGCTGTCTCCTTTCGCCTTGCCTTTAAACTTGGAGCATTTTTGCATCCAGTTCCCCATGGTCAGTATCTTTTTTGATTACCGTTGCTGTTTATACTCTTCGGGGTTTCTGGGTTTTTGTTCTTCCTGGCTTTAGCCCCCACGTTGGGGGCACAGGTCCCGGTACGTTGGTAAAACCCCGGTTGGGTTCTTTTTTCCCTTTTTTCCCAAGGGTTCCAGCGCTGTCTCCTGAATGGTCTTGCTGAAAGGGTTTAGTGAGGTTGTTTATGTATCTTGGAGGGAAAATTCAAAATGAAAACTGCCCCCCATCTCGTTTAAAGATTTTGCGACTTCGGGGTCCTTCGCTTTTCCATGTTGAACCCCAAAAAAGGGGTTTTCCTTGGTTTGGTCTTCAGTTGATCTGTAGGGTCATGAGTACCCTGTCGTGGTCCTACCAATTCGGCCGGGAAAAATTTTTTCGGCTTTGTTGATGCTCATTAAATCGTTTGGGGGCCAAGATGTAGTCAATCTGGTTATGGTTTTCCATTTTTGGGGGTCCACGTCGTTTTTTTTTGATGTCTTTGGGGTATAAGGTTGGGGACGTAAGATTTTGGCTGCTTTCGAAATTCCAAAAGCTGAGACCCCTATCTTTGTTGGTCCCCGCCAAAACGGCCCACGTCCCCCGGCCCCTTTGGGATAAGGTCAGGTCCCTCTTGGCATTCCGTCGCCCTGGATCACGAGAAAGTCCCTTTTTTGGAGTTTATTTGATGGCGCTCTCCAAATTTGTAGAAACACTCGATGCTTCACATGAGTCTGTGTTGGTGCATAGCTTGTTGATGGATGTTGTGTGGTTTTGCTGCGACACGCATGGAGATCAGTCTGCTTGAAATTGGGGTACAGCTGATGACACTGTTAGTCCTCTTCTTGTTGACAAGAAATCCTACTCCGTGTTGGTGTTTGGAGTCGTCGCCACTATACCATAGTTTGTGATCCTCGTCTGTAGTTGCTTCGCCGAATCCGACCCAACGGACTTCGGCCAGTCCCAGTATGTCCCATTCGTATCTTCGAAGTTCGTGGGTTAGCTCTTGGAGCTTCCCACATGCATGCAAGGTACGGATGTTCCATGTACCAATGATGGTCCTTTCAGCCTGGAGTTTGATAGCTGTTGTTTGCGTCCCAGTCGCATATTTTCCACCTCCATCCTGGAACGCTCCAATGGAAGGCGCGGTTGTTGGTATTCCGGGCCTCAACCGATCCGGCATGTCTTTCCTTGCAGTGTTGTCCATGTAGGTATTTCTGTGGGCGTGGATTGCTTGGCGGCGCCCATCTCCTCTCCAAGCTGCTATTTGCCCATAGCTGGGGATTTTTGGGTCGGGTTATCTCCCCACTGAGACAGGTAGTACTGGGTTACAGGTTACCAGTAGCAGAGGAACACCTCTGACTCTGACTACAAGCACAGTGTTCTAACCACAAATTAGAAAAAAATTATATAGAAAGAAACTATCCACCTAGTGAGGGTTTGTGCCTTATGCCAGGGGATTCCTTTTTTCTAAATGCTACAGAGGTCATACAGTGTGTACCCAATCCAGTGGTCAGTCACAGCTGGATAATATCCCAAACACTGCCAGACAGTTCAAGTGCTGAGACAGGAAACAGGTGTTGGACAAATTGGAATGAGTGCCACTTGGCTCTTCGAAAAGTGTAACTCTCCATTCAGAAAAAACCAAATGGAGGAAAACAGTGTGTCTTAGGCAAGTGAAACCTGGTTCAGTTCATTATTCTTCAGGTCATTGGGTGCATGCTTGGTGTGATCAAGTCATCTATAAAAAATGGATATGATCTTACAATGTGTACAATATAATCCTCATGCATTTGCAAATGGGACCTCCATCTCTAGTTCTGTCCACAGAATGTTCAGGGAAATGGAGTCAGTATCCCTGTATACACAAGAGGTAAAAATGTTCCTCAGAGAAACACCCCAGCAGATAGTCAAACCCCTGCCATCAGTACCATCAGATCACAAGCTTGACGTTCTTACCGCTCAGCCAAACGTCCAGAGTCGTTGAGAAAGGTCAGTGTTCTGTATCAGTGGTAACAAACTAAGTTCAGTGCAGGGTGCTGTACTTACATGTTGTAACTGTCACAACAAACTAAGTTCAGTGCAGGGTGATGTACTTACATGTTGTAGTTGTCACAACAAACTAATGCAGTGCAGTTGCTGTACTTACATGTTGTAGTTGTCACAACAAACTAATGCAGTGCAGGGTGCTGTACTTACATGTTGTAGTTGTCACAAAAAACTAATGCAGTGCAGTTTGCTGTACTTGGGTGCTGTACTTACATGTTGTAGTTGTCACAAGAAACTAATGCAGTGCAGTTTGCTGTACTTACATGTTGTAGTTGTCACAACAAGTAATGCAGTGCAGGGTGCTGTACTTACATGTTGTAGTTGTCACAACAAAACTAATGCAGTGCAGGGTGCTGTACTTACATGTTGTAGTTGTCACAAGAAACTATGCAGTGCAGGGTGCTGTACTTACATGTAGTGGTTGTCACAACAAACTAATGCAGTGCATTGTGCTGTTTCTTACTGTTTTTAGTTGTCACAACAAACTAATGCAGTGCAGGGTGCTGTACTTACATGTTGTAGTTGTCACAACAAACTAATGCAGTGCAGGGTGCTGTACTTACATGTTGTAGTTGTCACAACAAACTAATGCAGTGCAGGGTGCTGTACTTACATGTTGTAGTTGGCAGGGTAGTTGGGAGAGGTCAGTGTCTTGTTGCGGCCCTCTTCCACAGTGAGGATGCCATTCCCAGGACATGACATTCCAGTACCTAGAATTACAGCATGAGTGACAACTTTGGCTAGTGAAACACTTGTAGAGAAGGTTAGTACAGGTTGCTACTTATCAATACTCACATTAATGGATCGGTGGTCTAGAGGTAACGCGCCTGTCTAGAAAGCGAAAAGTCCGGGTCTGAAGTGTGCGGCGGTTCGTACCCCGTTTGGACCGGAAATTTTTCCCCCATCCATTAGACCATGAGTGGTGGTCTGGGCGCTAGTCTTTCGGATGAGACGATTAACCGAGGTCCCGTGTGTTACACGTAATTATTTAGCGCACGTAAAAAAACCCACGGCAACAAGAGAGTTGTCCCTGGCAAAATTCTTAGAAAAAAGCCACTCTGATAGGGAAACAAAAATACAGCTGCAGAAAAAAAAAAGGGTGAAAGGGTGGCGCAGCGCTAAGTGGCGACGTTGTTCTCCCGCTCTCCCCGGGGAGAGCAGCCCGAATTTCACGGAGAGAAATCTGCCATGACTTAAAGTGGTATGAAATAAAATCTGAGCGCTTTGATTTGTTGCTTTACAAGATTCAGCGCTATATAAATTCCATACATTATTATTATTATTATTATTATTATTATTAATGCATGCTTACCTGCTTGTAAATAGACACCTGTTTAACCAAATTACTCAATACATACACAAACACATTCGTATGTATATGTATGTATATGGATATATATATATCTCTCCCGTAGTCTGACGACCGTGGGGGCACCCTCAAAGACTCAACAACCAGTTCCCTCCATTCCTCTCTCTGTTTTGCCTTTCTCAGGGTTTTGTTGAGTTATAGGCCTGTCCATTCGCTGATGTTATCTTCCCACCTCTTCCTTGGTCTGCCTTTTCTTCTTCCATCTTGAACAGTGCCTTGTAAAACTGTCTTTGCAAGTCCTTTGGATCTTGTGACATTCCCTTACCATTTAAGTTTACGTTTTTTCACGATCGTTAGAAGGTTCGCATAGGGTCCAATGGTTTGCTTGATTCTGTTATGCATGCTTTCGTTGCTTATGTGGTCTTTGTAGGAGATGCCAAGGAGTCTCCGAAAGCATCTCATCTCCACCGCCTGTACTCTTCTCTCCAAATCTGCAGTCAGGGTCCATGATTCACAGGCATACAGAGATATGGATATGACAAGGGAGCGCATTAATCTGATCTTGGAGATAAGTGAGATATTTTTATCTTTCCAGATGGTGTTTAGTTTTGACAAAGCTGTTATTGTCTGTGCAGTCCTGCATACTACTTCTGGTTTGGATCCCTGGTCTGATACAATGGCTCCCAGATACTTGAAGCTTTGAACTGTTTCCAGCTTCTGGTCATCAATCCCTGATATCAGTGCTAATGCCGTGTTGGTGTTATTAGTCATCAGTTTGGTTTCTCTGCACTGATTTCCATGCCGTATGTTTTGGAGGCCTTATTCAAGTGTTCTGTTAGGCTGGCAAGCTCTTTTTCTGATCCTGCTATTCCATCAATGTCACCTGCGAAGCGGAGGTTTGTGATCGTTCTGCACCAATGCTGACTGATCCTTCATGATGTTCCAGTGCATCAGCCATGATTCTCTCAAGGAAGATGTTGAAAAGAGTGGGTGAGAGTAGACAGCCCTGCCTTACTCCAACTGTTGTTCGAAACCATTCTCCAATGTTGTTGTTGTAGTACACTGCACTGGTGGCATCGCTGTACAGCTGTTTGATGACTCTGATCAGGTTTGCATTGATGCTGTACAAATTCATGGTTGCCCACAAAGCTGCATGCCACACCCTGTCAAATGCCTTCTTAAAATCGATAAATACGTGGTAAAGGTCTTGTTGATGTTGAAGGTACCGCCTACATAGTATTCTGAGGTTGAATATCTGTTCTGTTGTGCTGCGCCCTGCTCTGAAACCTGCTTGTTCCTCAGCAATGATGGTCTCTGCTTGTGGCTTCAGTCTATTCAATATTATCTGCAGCATGACCTTGCTTGGGTGGCATATGAGGCTGATTGTGCAGTAATTATGGCATTGTTGTAGATTTCCTTTCTTGGGGAGGGTGATGATGAGTGACTGTGTCCATGGTGTTGGCCATTTTACTGTCTGCCAGATCTTGTTGCAGATTCTTAGTAGGGCGCTGATCATGGCTTCCCCTCCAGCTTGGACCAACTCAGCTGGAATGTTGTCAGCCCCTGCTGACTTTCCCTTTTTCAGCGATCTGACTGCTGTTTCCACTTCTTCTCGGAGGATAGGGTGAATGTCTGTATCTTTGCTTGCGGGTACATTAAGGACTTCTGGATCTCCTGCGGTTCTTTAGTTATACAGGTCGGAGCAGTATTCTTTCCATCTGTTCAGAATATCCTGGTCGTCAGTGAGACACTTCCCATTTTTGTCTTGGATTGTTAAACCTTTTTCCTGTTTTGTGCTAGTCAGGTCTTTCACCAGCTGATATGCTTTCTTGGTATTGTTTTTCTTCATGTTCTCTTCAATGTCTTGGCACTGCTCACCGATCCATTTCTCTTTTGCCTCGGTCATGGACTTCCTGATTCTTTTGTTGACTGCCCTATATTGTTCTGCTCTTTCTTTTGTTTCATTTTTCTTTTTCTTCAACTCTCTACGCTTGTCACATAGTTGTAGGATGTTAGGTGCGAACCATGGTTTTTTGACTGGTCGGTGTTTGCCAAGAAGCTCGTTTGCTGTTTCAGTCACTGCTGTATTGATACTATTCATCAGTGTATCTAGGTCTGAGTCTATCACAGTGAGTGCTGCAAACTTTACACCTATCCCTGCTTGAAAATTTTTTAATACCTCTGGGTCCTTCAGCTTCTCGAGGTCAAATTTGATCCTGGTGTTGTTCCGCTTGTGGATTTTCTTTAGACGTAGTCGGAAAGTCATCATCACAAGATCATGATCACTCCCTATGTCTGCTCCTGGAAAACTTCGTGTCTGTGCGATGTTAACGCTAGACTGAAACCGTCTTTTCACCATGATGCAATCTATTTGGTTGTGGTGTTCTCCATTTGGGCTATGCCATGTCCATTTCTGGATTTCTTGTGTGGGCCAAGTGTATTCACTAGCTGGAGGTGGTTGTTACTGGCAAACTCCAGGAGTCTCAAGCCTCTTTCATTTGATTGGTTATTACAATGTGGCCACAAAACACCCTCCAATCTTTCCATGCATCTTCTCCTACCTTGGCGTTCCAGTCACCTTGCACAACGAGGATGTCTTTCTTGGGAGTTTGATTCAGAACCTCTTGTAGCTGGTCATAAAGTTCTTCTATGGCTTCATCTGTGCAGTCTGATGTAGGGGCGTATGCCTGTACTACAGTTATGTTAAAGGGGGTTGCTCTCAGGCGGATAGTAATAAGTCTGCTGGACACAGGCTGACAGCTCATGACGGTGTTCATGGTGTCTTTGTGAACGAGAAACCCCACGCCGTGTTCATGTTTATCCTGTTTTCCACTGTAGTATAATTTGTGGTCGTCCTGGGCCGTTGCTTCTCCCATGTTTTTCCACCTGACTTCGCAGAGCCCAAGGATGTGCCATTGATATCTGGACATCTCATGTGTCAGTTCTTCCTATATATATAAAATAAAAAATGAAACTTATATAGCGCTATATCTTGCAAAGAAAAATCAAAACGCATGTATTGAAGACAATGCTGTAGGTTGGGAAGGGGATCGAGATACGGTCTACCAAATTTTTGTTTGCCCTACAAAGCATGTATCTATGCATATTATGCTGTCTATACATATTTGCATGCATGTAGGTATGTATATATCTATGTATGTATATTTTTTGTATGTATGTATGTATGTATGTATGTATGTATGTATGTTTATCTGTAATGTATGTATGTATGTGTGTTTGTGTGTGTACGTTTTGTTGTGATGTATGTATGTATGTATGTATGTATGTATGTATGTATGTATGTATGTATGTATGCATGTATATATGTATATATGTATGTATGCTGTCTGTTTGTATGTATGTATGTATGTTATACATGTATGTGTGTGTATATGTATGTATGTATGTATGTATGTATGTATGTATGTATGTATGTATGTATGTATGTATGAATGTAATACACACACACACACACACACACACACACACACACACACACACACACACACACACACACACACACACACACACACACACACACACACACTCACAAACAACACACACGCACGCACGCACGCACGCACCCGCGAGTTTGCGCGAAAAAAATTTCTGTAGTCCTCAGAAACTCACACTACATGTTATATATGACTGAACATATTTTATACCTGAAGATTTTGTAAAATATAAATGTAGGAATGATGAAAACTACCTCACTCTATTTTGACTTGCAACATCACCAATAGAGACTGACATTACATTTCAATAATGACTACTGATATACGACAGTTTCAGCCAGGATGGCCTGGACATCTCGTGTTCATGGAGGATACCAGGATACCACGGCAGCTCTTCTACAGCAGTCTGACACAGGGACATCAACTGAGAGCACGGCCAAAGCTTCACTACAAAGACTCCCTGAAAATATCCTATTTGAACTCCATAGTTAAAGGAAAAGAATAAGATGTCATGACCACAAATCAGTCTGAATGATGGCAAGCTATTGACAAGCTTATGAAAGAGAATGAGAAACAGGTGGTGAGACAAGCAGTGATCAGTGCCAAACTTGTACACTACAGAGCATTCTGGTGTGTGTCCAGTAAGCGGCTACCTGTGTGCATCACACTTTGGGCTGAGATCTTTTAGGAAGGTACACTGACGAATTGAACACATCATCCTGGACACAGTTCCCCTCGTGAGTGCTAGATTAGAGATTATTTACCACGCTAGGCAACTATCTATGTATCTATCTATGTATCTGTCTATGAAGCTATCTATGTATCTATCTATGTAGTCTATGTATCTATCTGTCTGTCTGTCTGTCTGTCTGTCTATCTCTCTATCTCTCTAGCTGTGTAGCTATCTATCTACCTAACTACCAATCTCTCTATATTCTAAAATTTAGATCTCTCTATATATCTATATATTCATGCATCTATCTAACTATCCCGGGTATCTCTCTCTGTCTGTATAATTATAATTTTATATGTTTTTCACAAAAAGTATAAACAAATACACAAACAAATCCAACAACAAATCCAACAAGAACAACATGTACCAAAGCAAAAGACTCACTATTTCCATTGTGGTGATGGTAGTGTTGATGGGGGCAGCTGTGGTACTGGTGGTGGTGGGGTTGTACTGGGAGACATGTTGGTGATGTTGATGGTGCGTTGATGTCTATTGCTGTGTAGAACAGTTTAAACCCCTTCTGGTGATGCTGCTATCTGAGTGAAATCTGACGTACATCTGGCTTCCAGTACTGACATACACAGGCTGGAGACGCTGCCACACGCTTGCCCAGAAGCCTGAACGACAACGGAAAACCTGAAAACAAACAGGAAGCAATGAAGATCAACTCATGGAGAGATAACTCAATGTAAGGACACTCAATAAAGGTTAACTTATTGAAGGAAGCTCAGTGAAATGGCAATTAATAAAGAACACCCCAAGAAAGGGTAACTTATTAAAGGATGCCTCAAAAAAGTGTAGCTTATTGCAGGACACCTCAATAAAGGATAACTTATTAAAAGGAACATTAATAAAGGACAAATTATTGAAGGACACCTCAATAAAGGATAACTTATTAAAAGGAATCTTAATAAAGCACAACTTAGTGAAGGACACCTCAATAAAGCATAACTTATTAAAGGACACCTCCATAAAGGATAACTTAGTGAAGGACACCTCAATAAAGGATAACTTATTAAAGGACACCTCAATAAAGAATAACTTAGTGAAGATCACAAAACATCACAAAACCTGTCAGAAAGAAGAAATATGTTACTCGTCGCAATTCTTAGGCCTTAGACATTCATACTTTCTCTTCACAAGCTTCCGAACGTTTTTCAAAAACCTCTGACCACACTGACCTCTCTGAATACTATAACACTGTTCTCCGCCAATTGCTTGATGAGCATGCACCTCCTACTGACCATCTCCTACTGACAGACCCTGTGCGCCATGGTATACCAAGACATCCTGATAGCGAAGCGCAAACGCCGGCAACTAGAACGGCAGTGGCGGAAATCAAAAACCGAAATCAACAAACAGCTTTTCCGGAAACAAATAAACAAAGTCAAACTTTTAATCCATTCAGCAAAGACAGAATACTACTCTTCCCAAATTCTCTGCGCTACATCCATAAAATCTCTTTTTTCCCTCACCTCAAATCTCCTTGGGTCTGCAAAAACAACTCCTCTGCCTACCACCCACAGCCTGTCTGAACTTCCATCTATCTTTTCTGCCTTCTTTTCAGACAAAGTCCACAACATACGCTCCAGACTGGATCAGACTCATTTCCAGCCTGCACCTCCTGATCCCCAGTTCTGGCACTCCTCTCTTTTCCTTCTGTTCCACAAGTGAAAAAGAAATCATGACAATTCTGAAGGAAATGACTATAAAATCATGCGACCTCGATCCCATACTGCTCCTGTTTTCTCACATTGCCTTCCACAACTTGTACTATTATCACTAAAATAGTAAACTCATCTCTTCTGTCAGGACATTTTCCACAAACTCTTAAAACCGCAATAGTCAACTTACTGAAAAAGCACGACCTCGATCCAACATTCTGAAGAATTATAGACCTGTCTCAAACTTACCCTTTGTCTCTAAAGTACTAGAAAAAGTTGTTCTCAAACAGCTCAACAGTCACCTTCATTCCAATGATCTCCTTCCCCTTTTCAATCTGCCTATCGCCCCAACCACAGCACCGAAACCACCCTGGTCCATACTCTAGATACACTTCTACTTGCTTCTGATGCAGGAAAAATCTCCCTCCTCACTCTTCTTGATTTATCTGCAGCCTTCGACACTATAGATCACTCAATTCTTCTTTCTCGCCTCCAAAATACGTTTGGTATCAATGGCACTGCCCTCACCTGGTTTACTTCATACCTCACAGACAGATTCCAGAAAGTTATTGTAAACAAAATTCAATCAAAATCTGTCAAAATGGAATGTGGAGTCCACAGGGATCAGTCCTGGGTCCGTTCTCTTTACTCTCTACACTGCTCCCTCTCACATATAATAAACAACCACCATATTGATCATCATTTCTATGCGATGACACTCAGCTTCAGTGCAGTGATACTGTTGAAAACTTGCCTTCCTCCTGACAAATATGTCCTACTGCCTTCAAGACATTCAAAACTGGATGACTCAGAACAAGTTACAACTTAATGCCGATAAAACGAAGCCATGCTCATAGGGACCCAACATAAACTTTCCTCCATCACAACAACATCAATACAATTCGGCAGTGCGTCAGTTCCTTTTTCCCAAAACTCTGTGAAGTATCTAGGTGTAGTTCTTGACAACACACTCAATATGAAAAAATTCATCACCCAGACCTGCCAGTCTTGCTACTATCAATTACGGCGCATAAGTGCGATTCGCAAGTATCTGTCCACTGATGCAACTTCCAAGCTTGTCACATCTCTCATTCTTTCACGTTTAGACTACTGTAATTCTCTTTGGCTGGCCTACCAGCATCATCCATCCACTCTCTTCAACACATACAAAACTCTGCAGCTCGACTGGTCCTAAGAAAGAAAAGATCCGAACACATCACTCCTCTTCTGCGATTCTTCACTGGCTGCCAGTCTCACAAAGACTGAAGTATAAGATCAATACCCTCTGTTTCAAATGTCTCCACAAATCTGCACCATCTTATCTTTGTAACTGTCTTCACCTGTACACTCCATCCCGTTCCCTTCGTTCAGCCGCAGATACTTTGTGCTTTCGAACACCCAGATTCAAACAAACCACTGTTGGCTGTCGATCTTTTTCTGTTTCTGGTCCGTCCACGTGGAATGACCTCCCTCTTTCACTTCGACAAAAACCTTCACTTGATACCTTCAAATCCAGCCTCAAAACACACTTATTTCCTACCTGACACTTCCCCCCTCGTATCCGTCTCTACTTTTCAACAGCATTCTTCATCTCTTAAGTGTGTTCGCGGTGTGTGTGTGTGTGTGTGTGTGTGTGTGTGTGTGTGTGTGTGTGTGTGTGTGTGTGTGTGTGTGTGTACATACACGTGCTTAAATTTGACATATGTTCTTTATTATATTTGAGGAAAGTTGTATGCGCGTAAATGATTTGAGTGCAAGCGCTTCGATTTGTTTGTTTTACAAGATTTGGCGCTATATAAATTCCATATATTATTATTATTATTATTATTAGAACACCTCAATAAAGGGCAAGTTAATGTTAAAACCCTCAATAAAGGGTAGCTTAATAAAGAACAGCTCAATAAAGGGCAGGTTAATTTTAAAAACTCCATAAGGGTAACTTAATAAACAACACCTCAATAAAGGGCAGCTTAATAAAGAACACAATTCTATATATATAAATAAAAAATGAAATTATTATAGCGCTATATCTTGCAAAGAAAAAATCAAAGCACATGTATTGAAGACAATGCTGTAGGTTCGGAAGGGGATCGAGATACCGTCTACCACATTTCTTGTTTGCCCTAGAAAGCATGTATCTATGCATATTATGCTGTCTATCTAAGCATGTTTGCATGCATGTAGGTATGTATATATCTCTGTATGTATATTTTTTGTATGTATGTATGTATGTATGTATGTATGTATGTATGTATGTATGTATGTATGTATGTATGTATGTATGTATGTATGTATGTATGTGTGTATGTTATGGTATATATGGAATGTATATAAGTAGGTGTGTTGTGTAGGATGTGGTATGTTTGTATGTATGTAGTATGTATGTTGTATGTATGTATGTATGTATGTATGTATTGTATGTATGTATGTATGTAAGTGTATGTTGTCTGTCTGTCTGTTTGTATTATGTATGTATTATGTATGTATGTTATGAATGCATGTGGTATATGTATGTATATATTGTATGTATGTAGGTTGTATGTATGTATTATTTATGTATGTATGTCTGAAAGTAATACCACACACACACACAACACACTCACAAACACACACACACGTACGCACGCACGCACGCGCGATTCCCGCGCAAAAATTTCCCTTAGTTACTCCAGAAACTCCACTACACTCTATAAATGACTGAACATATTTTATACTTGAAGATTTTGTAAATTTCTAAATTTAGGAATGTGGGAAAAAATACCTCACTCTATTTTCACTTGCTACATCACAATAGAGACTCACATTACTTTCAATTAAAGACTATGAGTATAAGACATTTCAAGCCAGGGATGGCCTGCACATCTCGTGTTCATGGAGGATACCAGCATACCACGGCAGCTCTTATAAGCAGTTGACACAGGGACAATCAACTGAGAGCACGGTCAAAGCGTTCACTACAAAGAACTCCTGAAATATTCTGCATCTATCTAACTATCCCGGGTATCTCTCTCTGTCTTTATAATTATAATTTAATATGCTCTTCCCAAAATGTATAAACAAATACACAAACAAATCCATCAACAAATCAAACAAGAACATGTACCCAAAGCAAAAAGACTCACTATTTCCATTGTGGCTGATGGTAGTGTTGATGGTGGCGTTGATGTCTATTGCTGTGTAGAACAGTTTAAACCCCCTTCTGGTGATGCTGGTATCTGAGTGAAATCTGACGTACATCTGGCTTCCAGTACTGACATACACAGCTGGAGGACGCTGCCACACAGCTTGCCCCCCCCAAGAAAGGGGGGGCTGAACGACCAGCGAAAACCTGAATAAAACTTACAGGAAGCAATGAAGATCAAACTCATGGAGAGTAACTCATTGAAGGACTCCTCAATAAGTTAACTTATTGAAGGGACCCTCATAGTGAAAGGAACTTAATAAAGAACACCTAAAAGAGGAAAGGGTAAAACTAATTAAAGGATGCCTCAAAAAAAAGTGTAGCCTTATTGTCAGGACACCTCATTAAAGGATAACTTATTAAAAGAACATTAGTAAAGGACCGCTTAGTGAAGGACACCTCAATAAGGATAACTTTATTAAAAGGACACCTTATAACGCACACTTAGTGAAGGACACCTCAATAAAGGGATTAACTTATTAACAAGGAACCTTATAAAGCAATACTTACTGAAGGGACACCTCAATAAAGGATAACTTATTAAAGGACACCTCAATACAGAAACACTTAGTGAAGAACACCTCAATAAAGGGCAAGTTAATGTTAAAACCTCAATAAAAGTGTAGGCTTAATAAAGTCAGCTTAATAATGGCAAGTTAATTTTAAAAACCCTCCATAAAGGGTTAAGCTTAATAAAGAACACCTCAATAAGGGCAGCTTAATAAGAAACACCTTAATGAGGGACGCTGAAAATGAAAGACATCTCAATGAAGACCCCAAAGAAAAGGGGCCGCTTATACAAAGATAATCAATGACAAAAAACACATCTGTGAAAACACCTCTCAAGGTGTAACCTCAATGTAAGAACAAGTAGGAAAGGAACCATCATAAAGGGCGCCTCAATAAAGGACAACTCAATATAAACGAATATCATTTGAAGGACTACTCAATGAAGACAACTCAGATAAAAGCACATTACTAAAGGGACATTTTATTAAGAACAACTCAATGAAAATTTTTTAAAAGACCAACAACAACAAATAAAACCAACCACCTTCTTGAAGGATATCTTAACAAAAGGATAGCTCAGTGAAGAACAACTCATAGAAATGCAAGTGACTGAAAAAACACCTCATCAAATGACAATCAATCTAGAACAACCTCAAGAAAGAACAACTCAATTAAGAAAAACAAAATATTCACTGAAAAAAAAACTAGACTTTCAGGTCTATTCATTATAAGATATGCTGATTCCACTGTCAGCGTTTTTATTACTGTATGTCTTCTGGTTCTTTCTAATGCTATCTTTGGGATATCATGCTTCAAGCTTTTATTTGATGCATTCCGCTTCTTTCTAATTATTGTTTTGGGATATTCCATACCTTCACTTTTTAATCTACTGTTGCTGATACTTTAATAAGTTATCTCTGAGTTGTATTTCATTGATACAGTGATAGCTACTGTTGTGTTTACCCTGCCGAAAGTTTTTGTTTGTCAGTGTTGATACAAGCAACATACCAAAGCATACACTGAAAATGTGTTCTGTTTAGAATGTTATGCTGGAGATTGTCTTTCTTCATGACCAGCTTTTAAGCTAACAAGCTGCACTCTCTCTTGAAGAAGAAAATGCTCTGTAAGTTGGAGTCTTGATTGCATATGTGGTGAGGTAGTGAACGCAGTGATCACGCGTAAACTTCTCATTCAGAGTGCACTTATTGTTTCACAGTGATTTGCCAGTTGAATGTGTCAGACGTGTGCATATTCTGCTTGATCACGGAAGTTAAGCTAGAGATGCTAGCAACAAACCAAGCAAATGGTCTTACACTGTTATTCTGTTAGTTTACTTGTGTTTTAAATGAAGGCTTACAGACTGTTGAATGTGTTTGGAACATTTAGCAGGAACACTTTGAAATAAGAACTGGTTTATTGTTGTACCATTTCGTATTTGTTGTCCAGTGACATGATTGTTCATGTCCAGTTATTGTGGTCCGTAACTGCTATGACTTCAGTACTGCTGACTTGTTGCTTTTTGTTATTCATAAAGTTTAGCCAGAGCTGCTTCATATCTCTTTCCCTGAAACTTCATGAAACCTTTTGGGTTTTCTTTATAAGCACATTGAGTCTCAACTGATGGGACACACAGACAAGTATTCAGGAGCAGTAGCAGCAATAACAACAGTCAAAACACCAGAAGTTCCAACTGCAACTATAGCAACAGCATCAACAATAACAACAGCAGCAACAGTAGCACATGTAGATTTTGGTCATAGTATTAGTGTTCATGTTCTGTGAGGAAAATCTGTGGTCCTCTGTTGAAAGAGAAAAGCAGTCTTTACCTCCATCATAAATGGTCAGGCTGTCGTATCTGCACTGTGTGGCACTTTCCAGGTCCAAGTCCACCACATACAGCAGGATTCTCTTCCCTGCCTCTGCCGTCAGATTCCAACTGCAGTCCTGATTTCTGTTCACACACACACCCACACCCACAACCACAAATGCACGCCACACATATGCACATGCACACATATACACACAAGCACACACATGCGCATGCGCGTGCACACACACACACACACACACACAAGGGGTTGACATCAGTGCAGACTCCACTCTCACCAAAAGTCCTTTGGATGCAAGTATAAACCAATGTCCCATGTGCGAACTCATGCAGATCATGTTCTACACATGTTAAAACCCATTGCGCATTTTAGAAGTTTAAGCCATTGTGTGCCATTTGGAATGGATGACAAATTTTACAAAACTGCATACACAAGGGGACTGGGTTGAAAAAGCACATGAGTGGTTATTTCATTATCTTTGAGATAAAAGAATAAACACAGCACACATATAGGGCGCACACAGTAGAATTTTCTGGTGGCGGGAACTCCAAAATAGCTGATAGGGAAGTAACAACAGGGTCAACACTATGCTGCAGGGTGACCTTGAAGACATTTTGTGCTGTGCACTCCTCTCCTCTATACGCTACACTGGCTACCTGGTCAGTCTCCTAGTTCTTACACTGTCATTTGTCTGCTTCCCCTCTGCAGCTGGAACCCATACTAATGTCCTCTTGATATACTTGCTTGTCACTGCTGATGTATGACGCTCTCAGATTAAAAAAAAAGGGTTTGCTTCCTTTGATTGGTCAGTGTGAACTTAGCAGGTGAAGGTTACTGTCATACATGGTCCCACAACAGGTCAGTTAAATTCATTAGGTGAAGGTTGCTGTCAGAGAGGGTCTGACAACAGGTCAGTTAAATTCATTAGGTGAAGGTTGCTGGGCAGGTAGTGTCTATTGCTTTCGGTTCTATTTTGGGGTGTTTTAAAACAAGTTAGCTGTGCTGTTAGCTTTAGTGCTTAGTCAGCATGATTGTAGATTAATTGTCTGGCCTTGGGGTGAGTCAGATTTGGTCATACGATGAGTTGTGTATCACAGAAGGGATTTTATTTTGTAAAGTGTATAGGGTTTGTTCCTCAGTGCTGTCTGCAATACTCCTAGGGTGAGGGTTGCCCTAGTATGTTGGGGGGTGGGGGTTTGGTTCGTAATGCACAAGACTGCCGGTTTGTTGACTTTGTATGAATCTTCAGGTGATAGCATGTCTGGTTCCAGAGGCTCCTGGTGTGTGCTCAAGTCCATCTATGAAAATGGATATGTTCTTACATGTGCACAAACATTATTACTCATGGCAACTTGCAAATGGCCACCTCCATCTCTAGTGCTTGTTCACAGATGTTCAGGAAATGGAGTCAGTTATCTCTGTATACTCAAGAGGGTAAAAATGTTCCTCAGGACAAACACCCAGCAGATGTCAAAACCCCTGCCTTCAGCACCGTCAGATCCACAAGCTTGACGTTCTTAACGCTCAGCCAAAATGTCCTGAGTCGTTTTTTGAAAAAGGTCCGTTTGTTCTGTATCAGTGGTAACAACTATTTGCGTGCAGGGTGCTGTACTTACATGTGTAGTTGTCACAACAAAACTAATGCAGTGCATGGGTGCTGTACTTACATGTTGTAGTTGTACAACAAACTAATGCAGGGCAGGGTGCTGTATGACATGTTTGTAGTTGTCACACGAAGTAATGCTGTGCAGGGTTTTTGATGTACTTACCATGTTGTAGTCTGTTCACACGGTAATTGCGTGCCAGTGGTGCTGTACTTACATTGTTGTAGTTGTCACAACGAAGTTAATGCGTGGCAGGGTGTGTACTTACATGGTTGTAGTTGTCACAACGGATAATGCAGTGCAGGGTACTGTTACGTACATGTTGTAGTTGTCACAACGAAGTTTATGCAGTGAGGGTGCTGTACTTACATGTTGTAGTAGCCACAACAAACTAATGCAGTTGCAGGGTGCTATACTAACATGTTGTAGTGGTCACAACAGAAGTAAGGCGTGCAGGGTGCTGTACTTAATGTTGTAGTTGTAACAACGGAAACTATTTGCAGAGCAGGGTGCTGTACTACATGTGTAGTTGTCACAAAAAAAACTAATGCAGTTTGCAGGGTGCTGGTACTTACATGTTGTAGTTGTCACAACAAACTAATGCAGTGCAGGGTTGCTGATACATGTTGTAGTTGTCACACAAATAATGCAGTGCAGGGTGCTGTACTTACAATGTTGTAGTTGGTCACAAGAAGTAATGCAGTGCAGGGGTGCTGTGTAACTTACATGTTGTAGCTTCACAACAAACTAATGCAGTGCAGGGTGCTGTACTTACATGTTGTAGTTGTCACAACAACTAATGCAGTGGCAGAGGTGTGTAATTCATGTTGTAGTTGTCCAACAAACTAATGCAGTGCAGGGTGCTAGTACTTACATGTTGTAGTTGCCAGGGTTAGTTGGGAGAGGTCAGTGTCTTGTTGCGGCCCTCTTCAACGTGAGGACGCATTCCAGGACATGACATTTCCAATACCTAGAATACCGCATGAGTTGACAACTTTGGCTCAGTGATAAACCTTGTAGAGTAGGATAGTACCCAGGGTGCTATTATCAATACTCACATTATGCATGTTACTGCTTGTAAATAGACAACTGTTTAATCTAATCAATCAACACATCCCGACTCATCCATTGTATATCTATTTTAATATATATATATATAAAATTTTAAAAAAAGGAACTTATACAGCGTTATATTTTGCAAAAGGGAAATCAAAGCGCATGCATTCAATCTAATCTTACACAGTCTTGCAACCAATAACAAACAATCAATACTTTAACTATACAAATATTACAAACATGGTACGCTGCAGACAAAATCTCTGAAATAAAATTTCGATGGTCAAATGTTTTTTCAAAGCACACACACACACAGGTCATATACTTTAGCAGGGTGATGGGACATGGGTTAGTGAAGGTGGGACAGTACTGATATGAAACAGGATGGGAAAATCTTAGGTTTGAAATAAATATGTCTTGAGGCTGGATTTTAAAGTGTCATAAGTAGCTTCTGGCGCAGAGCGAGAGAGAGAGAGAGAGAGAGAGAGAGAGAGATGAAGAGAGAGACGGAGGAGGAGAGAGAGAGAGAGAGCTCTTCCAGGTCCATGGTCCGAAATAGATAAACAGAGCCGCCAACAGTTGATTGGTTGAATCTAGGATTTGTAGGCACAAAGGTATATGCAGCCGAGCGGAGGGAAGAGTAGGGAGTGTACAGGTGAAGACATTTAAGAGTAGGAGGGTGCTGTTTTGTGGAGAACAATTGTAACAGAGGTACAGATCTTATAATGTATTTCGCTGTGGCACAGGAGCAGTTGGAGAGGAGATCGACAGAAAGGGGTAACTGCTCAGATTTTTGTTTCTGAGGATAGTCAATCTGACGGAGTTGTGTAAAATATGTTGAAGGAAGTGGATATGATGATGCTGGCAAACAGCCAAAAGAGAACTGCATGGTCCAGCTGTGAAAGAATGAGATAAGTGGACAAGTTTGGATGTTGCATCGGTGGATAAGTACTTTAAATTGCACTAATACCCGTAATTGATAGTAGCATGACTGAACAGGTTGGGTGATTGAATTTTTATCGTTAGAGAGTGTGTTGTAGATAAAAACACCTAGATACTTACAGCAGTGGATAGAGGGACTGATGGTATTGCTGAGTTCTATCTAAGCTGTGTAATGGAAGAGAGTTTGTGTTTGGTCCCTACGAGGCATGGCTTCGGGTTTTATCTGCATTTAGCTGTGAATTTGTTCATGCGTCATCCTAGCAGTGTTTACTATCTTCAAAGCAGTGGGTCATTTTTGTCAGGGGAAAAGCAGATTTTCTGGAGTAACACTGCTTTGAATCTGAGAGTCATCTGCGTAAAAAATGATGGTTGATTGCATGATGGTTTCATTATATTTGACAGCGGGGGTGGCAGTGTTAAAAGTGTGAATAGCACAGGGCCTAGAACTGATACCTGTGGGACTCTTGCATATCAGTTTGGCAGGTATTGAATGGAATTTTGTTTACTGCAACTGTCTGGAATCGGTCATTAGGTTATGAAATAAACAGGTCCCACACCACACACACACAACGAGGGCTGTGTTAGCAACACGAACGTTTTTTGAAGGATGGGAGAGTAGAAATTTATGCGGTTTCTATAGTTCGAAGGTGCTGATAAAGTCGAGTAGAGTGAGAAGGGAGATTTTCTCTGAGTCAGAAGCGAAGTAGAAGCATTGTTTAAGGTTGTTGTTACTAGGGTGTTTCAGTGTTGTGGTTGACGCGATAGCAGATGAAACTCAGGAAGGAAGATTGTTGGAGAGAAGTTGGTTGTGGAGCTATTTGAGAACTGCTTTTTCAAGGACTATAGAAATAAAGTTAGATTGGAAACAGACTGTAATTCTTCAGAATGTTAGGGTCTAGTTCTTGCTTTTTTGAGTAGAGGTGTGACTATAGCAGTTTTGAGAGTGATGAAAAACATTTCCTGAAAACAAGAGAAAAGTTTACTATAGTGTGTCCTGATAGTGGGAATAGTTGGGGTAGGCACTGTGTGAAAAGAGAAGCAGGTATGGGATCAAGATCAATGATTTTTATAGTATTTCTTTCAGAAATTGTCATGATTTCTTTCTCACTTGTCGGATGAAAGATAAGGAGAGGATGTGCAGAGATTGGGGATCCGAAGTACAGGCTGGAAGGAGTCTGATCCCAATTTGGAGCTTATGTTATGGATTGTACAGAAAAATATGCAAGAAAATATGGAAAGAAGTGTCAGAGTGGTTGTTGAGGGAGGCAGAGGCGCTGCCGTCACAGATCCAGAAGAGTAGATGTGGAGGGAAAAGAGAGATTTAATTGGACGTGGCATCAAGAACTGAGAAGAGTAAATACTTTGTTTTTTTCTGAAAGAATGAAAGATTTGACTGTGTTTATTGGTTTTCAAAAAAGAGCTGCTTAGTAATTTCCGGTTTTTGATTTTCGCCGCTGCCGCTCTAGTTGCTTGCGTTATGCTTGCGCACCACGGGATGTCATGGGTCTGCTGTACCATGGGCACATGCCTTTCTGGAAGGAGACGGTCCGTGTTCGGTGCATTCTCATCAAAGCAAGTGGTTGAGACACATCATTGTAGTGTTTTAGAGAAGTTATTATTGTCAGAGGTTTGTAGATGGGCGCTTCAGCGCTTGTGAAGAGAAGTTTGAATATCTATGGACTTGAGGTTGTGACGGGTGCATACTTTTTTCTTCTCTGATGGCTTTGCAATGTTTAGAGAGAAAAGAACAGCAGAACACTCAGAAAGTAGTTAATCAGTGATAGAAGATACAGATATTGATAGGATCTTTGAAGAAACATTGGTATTACTGTCCAAAATAATGTCCTGAATGTTGGTCGCACTTCGTTTACAATCTGGGAAAGAGAGTAGTTTGACAAGAAAGAGAAGACGTTTGAATCAGAAGAAGACTGGCTGTCGAAGTTGGAAGTTTAAGTCACCATGGAATGATAGGGGGGTGGGCTTTTGGGGTTAGAGAGGCTGTAGTGATCCAAGAGTGAATCTGAAACAACTTGATGTGGAAGAGGAAGGTGTCGGGTTATTATTACGGCTTGGAGGGTGGACGATAAGACAGCAGGAAGTATAGAGTGGCCAGGTGTGTTGAAGTTGAGTTCACAGAATTTAATACAGAGAGAGAGAACTCCTGAAACTCTGAACAGTTTTTAATATGTACATTGGCCATATGCCACAATAACGAGTTTGGTGGAAACAGGAAAAACCAATAAACTGGTATGCAAATTGTGATCAGACATGAAAAACAACAAACGATCCTTTGAGCTATATCTCGAACGAGGTTAGCATTTGATTCCATTTCATGTCATACTGATCACTATTTTAGATAGTAGATAAAAATCAGTATGAATCAAAATGCAATAAATTAAATTCAGGATCTTGATCATAACAGTAAATAAAAAGCTTAACACACCCATCATATGATATTTAGACACAGTAATTTCTTCCTTCTATTATAGATGAAAAATAATATGGAGGATATGACTACGTCTCTCTTTGATGTTATTAAACTGACATTGGTATATTATTATATATTTATATATTATATATATAGAGGAGAGAGAGAGAGAGAGAGGAGAGAGGAGGAGAGACAGAGAGAGAGAGTCAGAGAGAGAGAATGAGAGCGGAGAGAGAGAGAGAGAGGAGGAGAGATGAGAGAGAGAGAGAGAGAGAGACGTGAGAGTGCGGAGAGAGAGAGAGAGAGATTGCTTGGCAGGTTTCTAGCTTGCAAGAATCACGAGAAGATAAGAGAATGTTTCAGTTTCTACAGTTCTCTGGTTCTTGTCAGAAAAAAGCCAGCAGCTGCTGGTCTGATGTTGTGCTGTGGCTTGGTGAAGGGTAAATGAGGATGGAACAGTTCTGTTTGGTTCTTACGTTATCTCACTTTACATAACGCACTGTTCATTCTATTTCGCTACTTTGAAGATTCGTCTTTCTTCTAGTTTAAGAATGGAAATAGGCGTCATAACTCTGACTCATCCACTGTCAGCTGCCATGTCTGGTGCTGGATATGACCATGACAGCTGCTTCTTCACTCCGGTAGTTGAAGTGATTCTTGGTGATGGTCATCAAAAAAGTGCCAGCTTTAAGCATTCCTTGTGTCCTCCCTGTGCTACATGGCCAGACCAAAATGTTTCTGCTGCAGTAGACCACTGAGGACTGTGAGGCTGACTCGTTAAAAGAACTCTTCATTGGTGACCTAGTCTTGTTACAGATGTCAAGGATGGACTGAGGTAACGTGCTAGTGTTGGTTGAAGGTGACTTCACAGCCTGGTGTGTTTTGTGGGTGACCCAAGTGTTTGAATCACAGAATGGTGGTTGTGACACCATCGCTCTGTACACAGGGACTTTTGTTAACGCCAGAGAGAATGGCTCTGCCTTACTAGCTATTGGACAGGTTTTTGAAGGTACTGCTGACCCCAGGTAAGTCTGCTGTCATGGTCTTCACTAATCAGGCCAGTGCCTTGATGTGATTGTTTGTGGGCTGTGCATGGCACTTCGGGTGGGGGAGGGTGTTAAATCCCTCTTGTCCAAAGCCATTGTCAGGTCCATAGGCTAATGCAGCATCAGCAACCGAGTCACCACTGCACCGCAGTGCTTCCTGGGTGAGGCTGAGGAGGGCACAGTCCTCAGCACACACCACCTCAGGAATCAGCTCTTCAGTGGTCTGGCTTGTGGCAGCAGTTGCTGCAGCTTGAAGACAATGCTGTAGGTTCGGAAGGGGATCGAGATACCGTCTACCACGTTTTTGTTTGCCCTACAAAGCATGTATCTATGCATATTATGCTGTCTATCTAAGCATGTTTGCATGTATGTAGGTATGTAATGTATGTATGTATGTATGTATGTATGTAATGTATGTATATATGTATGTATGTATGTATGTGTGTTTTTGTATGTATGTATGTATGTATGCTTTATGTATGTTTTGTATGTATGTATGTATGTATGTATGTATGTATGATGTAAGTATGTATGTATTGTATGTCTGTATGTTTGTAGGTATGTATGTATGTAGGTATGTATGTGTAGTTTGTATGTATGTATGTATTGTTTGTGTGTGTATGTATGTGATGTGTGTATGTAGTATGTATGTATGATGTATGTTTGCTATGTAATGGAGCTCAGGTATGTATGTATGTATGTTGTATTATGTATGTATGTATGTATTTATGTCGGTATGTATATAGGTATGTGTGTGTGGTTTTGTATGCTATGTATGTATGTATGTATGTATGATGTATGTATGTTTTATGTATGTATGTATGTATTTATGTATGTCTGTAATGTATGTATGTTATATGTATGTATTGTATGTGTGTGTATGTATGTATGTGTGTATGATGTATGTATGTTATGTATGTATGTGTGTATATGTATGTCTAATATGTATGTATGTATGTATGTATGTATGTATGTTTGTAAGTAACACACAAACACACGCCGCGCGCTGTGTATTGGTCATCCGAAACTCACATACACTTTCCATATGACTGAATATATACCTGAGATTTTGTAAAATAGAAAATTAAGAATGATGAAAACTACCTCACTCATTTTCAACTTGCAACATCACCAATAGTGATGCACATTACATTTCATAATGACTACGATATACGACAGTTTCAGCCGGAGGCCTGGAACATTCGTGTTCATGGAGGATACAGGATACAACGGCAAGCTCTTCTACAGCAGTCTGACACCAGGGACATCAACTGAGAGCTGGCAAAGCTTCACTACAAAGACTTCCCTGAACATATCCTTTTTGAACTCCGACCCGTTAAAGGAAAGTTTACTTTGCTTTGGTGTTTATACTTTTTCCCTTTCTGAGGGCTGGATGGAAAAAAGTCATTTTACTTAATCGATTCCATCTTTTCAATAAATTTCATGTTCGTATTTCGTCACCACGCCACACACACACACACACACACAATGCTCCGACACGCAACACACACACCACACGCGCGCGCGCGCGCGTAGACACACACACGCACGCCATGCACGCACACACACACACACACTGGCAAACATTGCAAATTTTCGTCGTTAGTATTTCGTCACACACGAACACGCAACACACACAACAACACACACACACCACACACACATGCTGCACACGCAACACAACGCGCGCGCGTACAAACACACACGCCACGCAAGCAGCTTGCACGCACGCACACAACACACACACACACACACCACACTGCAACCATTGGCAAACACAGAATGTGTAATATCACTAATAGCATTTTTCAGAGGATGAGTGGATACATCACTTTTCATCAGTCATCAATGGTGGAGTTTTCAATGATGAGGCAAACTTCTTTCCTACTGTTGGCGAAAGAAGTGAATCTCATTTGATGCTATATCGGACAGTGAAATATCAGAAGCAGAAATTAGGAAGGGAAATTAATCGTATGAAGTGTATAAAAGTGCAGCAGGTTTAGATGGTGTTTTAGAAAATGTTGAGGGGAAATGCTGACAGTTATGCCATATTTTTGTTAAAATGTTTCTCCTCCGTGGAGCCGCTCAGACGATCTATTTATTGTTGTCTGTCACTGAGCAACAGTTCTGGCACAGCCGTTCAGCGCCTGACAAACCAGGTCAGTGCCCCGACTTTAGTGTGGGAGAGGAAATTATCTTTCTGGAGATTAAAAAGGGGCAGGGAGAATGTAAAGAAGCCTGGAAGACGACAAGAAGGAGGTGACAGGAAGGAAATGGAAACAAGGCAGAAGCGAAGAGAGGGGACCGAAAGAGGGATTCTAGCACAGTAATGTTCCAGGTGGAGATGCTGTTTCTACTGGACAGGCCCCAGGTATCCCCAGAAAGGAAAACCTAATTTCGGTCCCCATTTTTTAAAAGGGCTTTCCCCCTTCATATGGACTAAAGCTGCACTAATCAACGCTGGATAGCTGGTGGTTAGAACATTTGCGCTCGCTATCTGGCGACTGGGTTCGATTCCCGTTCAAGGGGATATTTTCCCTGGAGTTAACATCAGTGCCGGACTCACTCTCCCACAAAGGTCCTTCGGTGAGACTATAAACCGAGGCCCCGTTGTGCATACGCACGCAGAACATCATGCACCACGACCAAATGAATAAATCTTAAAAGGTAAACATGATGTGAATCTTGAAATCAGTGAGATTGAACTGTATCTTATTGCTTTTGTAATTATTTGACGTTATCCAATAAGACCACAGCATCAAACTGAATCACCTGTCAGAAAAAAAAACAGAAGGAAATGGAAAGACTACGTTTTACAGAGTAAACACTGCAAATCATAAACATGATTGTTTTTAGGTGTCATATCAGGACCAGTTAGCAGTCATAGTCATTAGTAAAATGAGTTAAAAGGATAGGAGACAGAACAATGCCTTCGCGTGAACCTGTAACATGCAGTGAAAATTTTCAGTGATATCACTGTTTGGAAATAAGACATACTGTGTTCGACTCCATAGAAAGTTGATAACGAGGAATAAGTGGAGAAAGACATTCAGGGAAAGTAATTTCTCCCCGTGGGAATGCCGGGGGCCATTTCAGTTTAAACAGCATCCCACCTTCTGGAATTTATCGTGCTAGAACTTTTCATTTTCTTCACTCCCTTTCTGCCTTTCTCCTCACCTCTCTGTCCTCTCCCTCTCAAGCCTACTTTCTGCCTAACCCAGCCCATTCCTCTGCTTTTATAAATGCTAATCTGAAAGTGTTTCCAATAAACTTTTTGTTTTGCTGCCCTGAAGTCGAACGTGTCGGCTGAGGCCAGCGGCCTAGGGACCTGCTACGGAGAAGACCAGGCATCCCATTCTACTAATGAAGCCTGCAGAAGAAGACAAAGCAAACTATTCCAGTGACTCGGGAAAAGGGGATGGGATGGTACTGAAGGCAGAGGAAAAGTCAGTAAAGCAGTATGCAAACAAAGGAGCCAGGTTTTTCGATTGATAGTATACATTGTGCAAAGGTGAAAGTAGCATCATTTGTGTCTGTTTGCTTTATATGTAAAAACTGGAGGAGATCTAGTATAAAGAATACTTTCAGAATGATGCGTTCAAAGAATTTACAACGTTGGAAACTTGCCTATGGGATGCCGGGGCTGTCAGGTAAATAGGTCCCTACCTTCAGGAAATTTCGTGCTAGGAATTCCCTATGTTATCCTTTCTCTTTGTTTTGCTTGTTCTTTTTCTTCCTGTCACCTCCTTTGTTTTTTCTGCTTCTTGGTTATTCTCCTGCCTTTTTTTTCCAGAAAAACTTAAAAAGTTAACAAATCTCTCCCACGCCAAGTCGGATGTGTGGGCTTAACTTGTCAGGTGCTTAACGACAGCGCAGTACCTTTTCGTTCAATATGGAAGACACTATAGTTGCTGTCAGTGCGTTTGTTAAAGAAGAGGAAGAATACTAACAGTGTGAGAACACAGGTTCTGTAACATTCAGAGGACTTAGGGGTATGATTTTTGGGTTACAAGACGAGTGATGAACTTCTTCCAGAGACTAAGGTACACAGCATGTTTTCAGAGATAGAAAAAAAACCACGACCACTATAACGTGACACGGTTGCTCTGCACACACCTTCAACAATCGTCCACCAATACCATCCACACCCACAGCTTTCTTCACATGCAATCTCTCAAACACTAACTTCATATCTTTGGCATTGGCAGTAAAGTTATCAGTATCATGAGTATCATCCTGGGCTTGCTTTTGCGGATTCGAAAAAACGCATTCGAGTTCGTGTCCAAGATCCCCAGGCTCAAAGCGCCTACAGTTCTGGTTAGTACGAAGGAGAAGTATAGGGATAGGGTAAAAGCCGAGTCAAGCTCAACCACTTACTGTTTATCCAAAACCAGGCAACTTTTGGCCCGATTCGGCTTCGCCTCATCGGACCAAAAACTTGCATAGTTTTTATATAAAAAAAACTAAGCAGTTTACATTGACTCGGCTTTTTACCTATTCTCTACTAAAACAGATAAGTAATACTAATTTATTTCTAAGGCAGCAAACAAATTAAATTTAGGTGGATTTTTTGCTAAACAATATCATTGTCAGACACTAATAAAAAAAATTACTAAAAAAATCAAGCTAATACTCATTCTTGATTATTTGATTTATGTATGCCTGTGCTGAATTTTTTATTTAAAAAAAGTGCAAAAACCTTCTCCGCTACACAGGCTCCGATTACAGAAGGGGGAGCAATTTGGAGGTCATGACACCAGTGTGGCATGTGCTTTTTGTAAACTTTGTCATCGTTCCAAAAGCACAAATGCTTTAGACTTGTGAAGGCAAGAACACGTTTTGTAACCTGAGACAAGTTGTGCTGTGTCCGTTCTACACGGGGTCTAGCTTCATAGTATTATCCAAAGGGTTTTAGAGCAAAGTGTAGTTGGGACTGATGTTTTCCAGGAGAAAAATTCCCCATCGATTGGATGCATGGTAGTGGCGCAAACCGAACTATCAGATTACAAGCACAGTGTTCTAACCACAAGGCTACCCAGTCCCCCAACCATTATTAATATGATAATGATGATGTAGAGCAGGGTGCTGTGCTTAAATGTTGTAGTTGTCACAACCAACTAATGCAGTGCAGGGTCTGGACTTAAGGTTGTAGTTGTCACAACAAAAGTTATGCAAGTGCCGGGTGCTGTAACTTACATGTTGTAGTTGTCCCAACAAACTAATGCAGTGCAGGGTGCTGTACTTAACATGTGTAGTTGTCACAAACAAACTAATGCAGTGCAGGGTGCTGTACTTACATGTTGTAGTTGCCAGGGTAGTTGGGAGAGGTCAGTGTCTTGTTGCGGCCCTCTTCCACAGTGAGGACGCCATTCCCAGGACATGGACATTCAAGTACTAGAATTACAGCAGGAGTGGACAACTTGGCTAGTGAAACACTTGTAGAGATGTACCAGGTTGCTACTTCTCAATACTAATTAATGCATGCTTACCTACTTGTAAATAGGGACACCTGTTTAAACAAATTAATCAACACTTACACAGACACATCCCTATATATATATATTATCTATATATATATTTATATACTATATATATATATATATATATATACTATATTATATAAATTATATTTTTATATGTAAACTGATAGTATATATTTAATTATACATATATATTTAATTATTACATATATATATATATGTATCTGTTTATGTAATATATAATTATACTTATATATATATAATAATTATACTATATATATATATCTATATCTTAATTCTATATATATAAATAAAAAATGAAATTATTATAGCGCTATATCTTGCAAAGAAAAAATCAAAGCACATGTTGGAAGACAATGCTTAGGTTCGGAAGGGGATCGATATACCGTCTACCACAATTCTTGTTTGCCCTAGAAAGCAGGTATCTATGCCATATTATGCTGTCTATCTAAGCATGTTTGCATGCATGTAGGGATGTATATACTTGTATGTATATTTTTTTATGTATGTTGTATGTATGTATGTATGTATGTATGTATGTATGTATGTATGTATGTATGTATGTATGTATGTATGTATGTATGTGTGTATGTTATGGTATATATGGAATGTATATAAGTAGGTGTGTTGTGTAGGATGTGGTATGTTTGTATGTATGTAGTATGTATGTTGTATGTATGTATGTATGTATGTATGTATTGTATGTATGTATGTATGTAAGTGTATGTTGTCTGTCTGTCTGTTTGTATTATGTATGTATTATGTATGTATGTTATGAATGCATGTGGTATATGTATGTATATATTGTATGTATGTAGGTTGTATGTATGTATTATTTATGTATGTATGTCTGAAAGTAATACCACACACACACACAACACACTCACAAACACACACACACGTACGCACGCACGCACGCGCGATTCCCGCGCAAAAATTTCCCTTAGTTACTCCAGAAACTCCACTACACTCTATAAATGACTGAACATATTTTATACTTGAAGATTTTGTAAATTTCTAAATTTAGGAATGTGGGAAAAAATACCTCACTCTATTTTCACTTGCTACATCACAATAGAGACTCACATTACTTTCAATTAAAGACTATGAGTATAAGACATTTCAAGCCAGGGATGGCCTGCACATCTCGTGTTCATGGAGGATACCAGCATACCACGGCAGCTCTTATAAGCAGTTGACACAGGGACAATCAACTGAGAGCACGGTCAAAGCGTTCACTACAAAGAACTCCTGAAATATTCTGCATCTATCTAATATCCCGGTATCTCTCTTGTCTTATAATTATTAATTTAATATGCTCTTCCCAAAATGTATAAACAAATACACAAACAATTCGATCAACAAATCAAACAAGAACATGTACCCAAAGCAAAAAGACTCACTATTTCCATTGAGGCTGAAATGGTAGTGGTTTTGATGGTGGCGTGATGTCTATTGCTGGGTTAGGACAGTTTAAAACCCCCTTCTGTGATGTGGTATCTGAGTGAAAATCTGCGTACATCGGCTTCCAGTACTGACCTACACAGCTGGAGGACGCTGCCACACAGCTTGCCCCCCCCAAGAAAGGGGGGGCTGAACGACCAGCGAAAACCTGAATAAAACTTACAGGAAGCAATGAAGATCAAACTCATGGAGAGTAACTCATTGAAGGACTCCTCAATAAGTTAACTTATTGAAGGGACCCTCATAGTGAAAGGAACTTAATAAAGAACACCTAAAAGAGGAAAGGGTAAAACTAATTAAAGGATGCCTCAAAAAAAAGTGTAGCCTTATTGTCAGGACACCTCATTAAAGGATAACTTATTAAAAGAACATTAGTAAAGGACCGCTTAGTGAAGGACACCTCAATAAGGATAACTTTATTAAAAGGACACCTTATAACGCACACTTAGTGAAGGACACCTCAATAAAGGGATTAACTTATTAACAAGGAACCTTATAAAGCAATACTTACTGAAGGGACACCTCAATAAAGGATAACTTATTAAAGGACACCTCAATACAGAAACACTTAGTGAAGAACACCTCAATAAAGGGCAAGTTAATGTTAAAACCTCAATAAAAGTGTAGGCTTAATAAAGTCAGCTTAATAATGGCAAGTTAATTTTAAAAACCCTCCATAAAGGGTTAAGCTTAATAAAGAACACCTCAATAAGGGCAGCTTAATAAGAAACACCTTAATGAGGGACGCTGAAAATGAAAGACATCTCAATGAAGACCCCAAAGAAAAGGGGCCGCTTATACAAAGATAATCAATGACAAAAAACACATCTGTGAAAACACCTCTCAAGGTGTAACCTCAATGTAAGAACAAGTAGGAAAGGAACCATCATAAAGGGCGCCTCAATAAAGGACAACTCAATATAAACGAATATCATTTGAAGGACTACTCAATGAAGACAACTCAGATAAAAGCACATTACTAAAGGGACATTTTATTAAGAACAACTCAATGAAAATTTTTTAAAAGACCAACAACAACAAATAAAACCAACCACCTTCTTGAAGGATATCTTAACAAAAGGATAGCTCAGTGAAGAACAACTCATAGAAATGCAAGTGACTGAAAAAACACCTCATCAAATGACAATCAATCTAGAACAACCTCAAGAAAGAACAACTCAATTAAGAAAAACAAAATATTCACTGAAAAAAAAACTAGACTTTCAGGTCTATTCATTATAAGATATGCTGATTCCACTGTCAGCGTTTTTATTACTGTATGTCTTCTGGTTCTTTCTAATGCTATCTTTGGGATATCATGCTTCAAGCTTTTATTTGATGCATTCCGCTTCTTTCTAATTATTGTTTTGGGATATTCCATACCTTCACTTTTTAATCTACTGTTGCTGATACTTTAATAAGTTATCTCTGAGTTGTATTTCATTGATACAGTGATAGCTACTGTTGTGTTTACCCTGCCGAAAGTTTTTGTTTGTCAGTGTTGATACAAGCAACATACCAAAGCATACACTGAAAATGTGTTCTGTTTAGAATGTTATGCTGGAGATTGTCTTTCTTCATGACCAGCTTTTAAGCTAACAAGCTGCACTCTCTCTTGAAGAAGAAAATGCTCTGTAAGTTGGAGTCTTGATTGCATATGTGGTGAGGTAGTGAACGCAGTGATCACGCGTAAACTTCTCATTCAGAGTGCACTTATTGTTTCACAGTGATTTGCCAGTTGAATGTGTCAGACGTGTGCATATTCTGCTTGATCACGGAAGTTAAGCTAGAGATGCTAGCAACAAACCAAGCAAATGGTCTTACACTGTTATTCTGTTAGTTTACTTGTGTTTTAAATGAAGGCTTACAGACTGTTGAATGTGTTTGGAACATTTAGCAGGAACACTTTGAAATAAGAACTGGTTTATTGTTGTACCATTTCGTATTTGTTGTCCAGTGACATGATTGTTCATGTCCAGTTATTGTGGTCCGTAACTGCTATGACTTCAGTACTGCTGACTTGTTGCTTTTTGTTATTCATAAAGTTTAGCCAGAGCTGCTTCATATCTCTTTCCCTGAAACTTCATGAAACCTTTTGGGTTTTCTTTATAAGCACATTGAGTCTCAACTGATGGGACACACAGACAAGTATTCAGGAGCAGTAGCAGCAATAACAACAGTCAAAACACCAGAAGTTCCAACTGCAACTATAGCAACAGCATCAACAATAACAACAGCAGCAACAGTAGCACATGTAGATTTTGGTCATAGCTATTAGTGTTCATGTTCTGTGAGGAAAACAGTGGCTCCTCTGTTGAAAGAGAAAAGCAGTCTTTACCTCCATCATAAATGGTCAGGCTGTCGTATCTGCACTGTGTGGCACTTTCCAGGTCCAAGTCCACCACATACAGCAGGATTCTCTTCCCTGCCTCTGCCGTCAGATTCCAACTGCAGTCCTGATTTCTGTTCACACACACACCCACACCCACAACCACAAATGCACGCCACACATATGCACATGCACACATATACACACAAGCACACACATGCGCATGCGCGTGCACACACACACACACACACACACAAGGGGTTGGACATCAGTGCAGACTCCACTCTCACCAAAAGTCCTTTGGATGAAAGTATAAACCAATGTCCCATGTGCGAACTCATGCAGATCATGTTCTACACATGTTAAAACCCATTGCGCATTTTAGAAGTTTAAGCCATTGTGTGCCATTTGGAATGGATGACAAATTTTACAAAACTGCATACACAAGGGGACTGGGTTGAAAAAGCACATGAGTGGTTATTTCATTATCCTTGAGATAAAAGAATAAACACACACACATATAGGCGCACACAGTAGAATTTTCTGGTGGCGGGAACTCCAAAATAGCTGATAGAGAAGTAACAACAGGGTCAACACTATGCTGCAGGGTGACCTTGAAGACATTTTGTGCTGTGCACTCCTCTCCTCTATACGCTACACTGGCTACCTGGTCAGTCTCCTAGTTCTTACACTGTCATTTGTCTGCTTCCCCTCTGCAGCTGGAACCATACTAATGACCTCTCTGATATACTTAGCTTTGTCACTGTGATTATGACGCTCTCAGATTAAAAAAAAAGAGGGTTGCTTCCTTTGATTGGTCAGTGTGAACTTAGCAGGTGAAGGTTACTGTCATACATGGTCCCACAACAGGTCAGTTAAATTCATTAGGTGAAGGTTGCTGTCAGAGAGGGTCTGACAACAGGTCAGTTAAATTCATTAGGTGAAGGTTGCTGGGCAGGTAGTGTCTATTGTTTTCGGTTCTATTTTGGGGTGTTTTAAAACAAGTTAGCTGTGCTGTTAGCTTTAGTGCTTAGTCAGCATGATTGTAGATTAATTGTCTGGCCTTGGGGTGAGTCAGATTTGGTCATACGATGAGTTGTGTATCACAGAAGGGATTTTATTTTGTAAAGTGTATAGGGTTTGTTCCTCAGTGCTGTCTGCAATACTCCTAGGGTGAGGGTTGCCCTAGTATGTTGGGGGGTGGGGGTTTGGTTCGTAATGCACAAGACTGCCGGTTTGTTGACTTTGTATGAATCTTCAGGTGATAGCATGTCTGGTTCCAGAGGCTCCTGGTGTGTGCTCAAGTCCATCTATGAAAATGGATATGTTCTTACATGTGCACAAACATTATTACTCATGGCAACTTGCAAATGGCCACCTCCATCTCTAGTGCTTGTTCACAGATGTTCAGGAAATGGAGTCAGTTATCTCTGTATACTCAAGAGGGTAAAAATGTTCCTCAGGACAAACACCCAGCAGATGTCAAAACCCCTGCCTTCAGCACCGTCAGATCCACAAGCTTGACGTTCTTAACGCTCAGCCAAAATGTCCTGAGTCGTTTTTTGAAAAAGGTCCGTTTGTTCTGTATCAGTGGTAACAACTATTTGCGTGCAGGGTGCTGTACTTACATGTGTAGTTGTCACAACAAAACTAATGCAGTGCATGGGTGCTGTACTTACATGTTGTAGTTGTACAACAAACTAATGCAGGGCAGGGTGCTGTATGACATGTTTGTAGTTGTCACACGAAGTAATGCTGTGCAGGGTTTTTGATGTACTTACCATGTTGTAGTCTGTTCACACGGTAATTGCGTGCCAGTGGTGCTGTACTTACATTGTTGTAGTTGTCACAACGAAGTTAATGCGTGGCAGGGTGTGTACTTACATGGTTGTAGTTGTCACAACGGATAATGCAGTGCAGGGTACTGTTACGTACATGTTGTAGTTGTCACAACGAAGTTTATGCAGTGAGGGTGCTGTACTTACATGTTGTAGTAGCCACAACAAACTAATGCAGTTGCAGGGTGCTATACTAACATGTTGTAGTGGTCACAACAGAAGTAAGGCGTGCAGGGTGCTGTACTTAATGTTGTAGTTGTAACAACGGAAACTATTTGCAGAGCAGGGTGCTGTACTACATGTGTAGTTGTCACAAAAAAAACTAATGCAGTTTGCAGGGTGCTGGTACTTACATGTTGTAGTTGTCACAACAAACTAATGCAGTGCAGGGTTGCTGATACATGTTGTAGTTGTCACACAAATAATGCAGTGCAGGGTGCTGTACTTACAATGTTGTAGTTGGTCACAAGAAGTAATGCAGTGCAGGGGTGCTGTGTAACTTACATGTTGTAGCTTCACAACAAACTAATGCAGTGCAGGGTGCTGTACTTACATGTTGTAGTTGTCACAACAACTAATGCAGTGGCAGAGGTGTGTAATTCATGTTGTAGTTGTCCAACAAACTAATGCAGTGCAGGGTGCTAGTACTTACATGTTGTAGTTGCCAGGGTTAGTTGGGAGAGGTCAGTGTCTTGTTGCGGCCCTCTTCAACGTGAGGACGCATTCCAGGACATGACATTTCCAATACCTAGAATACCGCATGAGTTGACAACTTTGGCTCAGTGATAAACCTTGTAGAGTAGGATAGTACCCAGGGTGCTATTATCAATACTCACATTATGCATGTTACTGCTTGTAAATAGACAACTGTTTAATCTAATCAATCAACACATCCCGACTCATCCATTGTATATCTATTTTAATAGATATATATATAAAATTTTAAAAAAAGGAACTTATACAGCGTTATATTTTGCAAAAGGGAAATCAAAGCGCATGCATTCAATCTAATCTTACACAGTCTTGCAACCAATAACAAACAATCAATACTTTAACTATACAAATATTACAAACATGGTACGCTGCAGACAAAATCTCTGAAATAAAATTTCGATGGTCAAATGTTTTTTCAAAGCACAACCACACACACAGGTCATATACTTTAGCAGGGTGATGGGACATGGGTTAGTGAAGGTGGGACAGTACTGATATGAAACAGGATGGGAAAATCTTAGGTTTGAAATAAATATGTCTTGAGGCTGGATTTTTAATTGTCCATAAGTAGCTTCTGGCGCAGAGCGAGAGAGAGAGAGAGAGAGAGAGAGAGAGAGATGAAGAGAGAGACGGAGGAGGAGAGAGAGAGAGAGAGCTCTTCCAGGTCCATGGTCCGAAATAGATAAACAGCAGCCGCCAACAGTTGATTGGTTGAATCTAGGTATTTGTAGGCACAAGGTATATGCAGCAGAGCGGAGGGAACGAGTAGGAGTGTACAGGTGAAGACATTTAAGAGTAGGAGGGTGCTGTTTTGTGGAGAACAATTGTAACAGAGGTACAGATCTTATAATGTATTTCGCTGTGGCACAGGAGCAGTTGGAGAGGAGATCGACAGAAAGGGGTAACTGCTCAGATTTTTGTTTCTGAGGATAGTCAATCTGACGGAGTTGTGTAAAATATGTTGAAGGAAGTGGATATGATGATGCTGGCAAACAGCCAAAAGAGAACTGCATGGTCCAGCTGTGAAAGAATGAGATAAGTGGACAAGTTTGGATGTTGCATCGGTGGATAAGTACTTTAAATTGCACTAATACCCGTAATTGATAGTAGCATGACTGAACAGGTTGGGTGATTGAATTTTTATCGTTAGAGAGTGTGTTGTAGATAAAAACACCTAGATACTTACAGCAGTGGATAGAGGGACTGATGGTATTGCTGAGTTCTATCTAAGCTGTGTAATGGAAGAGAGTTTGTGTTTGGTCCCTACGAGGCATGGCTTCGGGTTTTATCTGCATTTAGCTGTGAATTTGTTCATGCGTCATCCTAGCAGTGTTTACTATCTTCAAAGCAGTGGGTCATTTTTGTCAGGGGAAAAGCAGATTTTCTGGAGTAACACTGCTTTGAATCTGAGAGTCATCTGCGTAAAAAATGATGGTTGATTGCATGATGGTTTCATTATATTTGACAGCGGGGGTGGCAGTGTTAAAAGTGTGAATAGCACAGGGCCTAGAACTGATACCTGTGGGACTCTTGCATATCAGTTTGGCAGGTATTGAATGGAATTTTGTTTACTGCAACTGTCTGGAATCGGTCATTAGGTTATGAAATAAACAGGTCCCACACCACACACACACAACGAGGGCTGTGTTAGCAACACGAACGTTTTTTGAAGGATGGGAGAGTAGAAATTTATGCGGTTTCTATAGTTCGAAGGTGCTGATAAAGTCGAGTAGAGTGAGAAGGGAGATTTTCTCTGAGTCAGAAGCGAAGTAGAAGCATTGTTTAAGGTTGTTGTTACTAGGGTGTTTCAGTGTTGTGGTTGACGCGATAGCAGATGAAACTCAGGAAGGAAGATTGTTGGAGAGAAGTTGGTTGTGGAGCTATTTGAGAACTGCTTTTTCAAGGACTATAGAAATAAAGTTAGATTGGAAACAGACTGTAATTCTTCAGAATGTTAGGGTCTAGTTCTTGCTTTTTTGAGTAGAGGTGTGACTATAGCAGTTTTGAGAGTGATGAAAAACATTTCCTGAAAACAAGAGAAAAGTTTACTATAGTGTGTCCTGATAGTGGGAATAGTTGGGGTAGGCACTGTGTGAAAAGAGAAGCAGGTATGGGATCAAGATCAATGATTTTTATAGTATTTCTTTCAGAAATTGTCATGATTTCTTTCTCACTTGTCGGATGAAAGATAAGGAGAGGATGTGCAGAGATTGGGGATCCGAAGTACAGGCTGGAAGGAGTCTGATCCCAATTTGGAGCTTATGTTATGGATTGTACAGAAAAATATGCAAGAAAATATGGAAAGAAGTGTCAGAGTGGTTGTTGAGGGAGGCAGAGGCGCTGCCGTCACAGATCCAGAAGAGTAGATGTGGAGGGAAAAGAGAGATTTAATTGGACGTGGCATCAAGAACTGAGAAGAGTAAATACTTTGTTTTTTTCTGAAAGAATGAAAGATTTGACTGTGTTTATTGGTTTTCAAAAAAGAGCTGCTTAGTAATTTCCGGTTTTTGATTTTCGCCGCTGCCGCTCTAGTTGCTTGCGTTATGCTTGCGCACCACGGGATGTCATGGGTCTGCTGTACCATGGGCACATGCCTTTCTGGAAGGAGACGGTCCGTGTTCGGTGCATTCTCATCAAAGCAAGTGGTTGAGACACATCATTGTAGTGTTTTAGAGAAGTTATTATTGTCAGAGGTTTGTAGATGGGCGCTTCAGCGCTTGTGAAGAGAAGTTTGAATATCTATGGACTTGAGGTTGTGACGGGTGCATACTTTTTTCTTCTCTGATGGCTTTGCAATGTTTAGAGAGAAAAGAACAGCAGAACACTCAGAAAGTAGTTAATCAGTGATAGAAGATACAGATATTGATAGGATCTTTGAAGAAACATTGGTATTACTGTCCAAAATAATGTCCTGAATGTTGGTCGCACTTCGTTTACAATCTGGGAAAGAGAGTAGTTTGACAAGAAAGAGAAGACGTTTGAATCAGAAGAAGACTGGCTGTCGAAGTTGGAAGTTTAAGTCACCATGGAATGATAGGGGGGTGGGCTTTTGGGGTTAGAGAGGCTGTAGTGATCCAAGAGTGAATCTGAAACAACTTGATGTGGAAGAGGAAGGTGTCGGGTTATTATTACGGCTTGGAGGGTGGACGATAAGACAGCAGGAAGTATAGAGTGGCCAGGTGTGTTGAAGTTGAGTTCACAGAATTTAATACAGAGAGAGAGAACTCCTGAAACTCTGAACAGTTTTTAATATGTACATTGGCCATATGCCACAATAACGAGTTTGGTGGAAACAGGAAAAACCAATAAACTGGTATGCAAATTGTGATCAGACATGAAAAACAACAAACGATCCTTTGAGCTATATCTCGAACGAGGTTAGCATTTGATTCCATTTCATGTCATACTGATCACTATTTTAGATAGTAGATAAAAATCAGTATGAATCAAAATGCAATAAATTAAATTCAGGATCTTGATCATAACAGTAAATAAAAAGCTTAACACACCCATCATATGATATTTAGACACAGTAATTTCTTCCTTCTATTATAGATGAAAAATAATATGGAGGATATGACTACGTCTCTCTTTGATGTTATTAAACTGACATTGGTATATTATTATATATTTATATATTATATATATAGAGGAGAGAGAGAGAGAGAGAGGAGAGAGGAGGAGAGACAGAGAGAGAGAGTCAGAGAGAGAGAATGAGAGCGGAGAGAGAGAGAGAGAGGAGGAGAGATGAGAGAGAGAGAGAGAGAGAGACGTGAGAGTGCGGAGAGAGAGAGAGAGAGATTGCTTGGCAGGTTTCTAGCTTGCAAGAATCACGAGAAGATAAGAGAATGTTTCAGTTTCTACAGTTCTCTGGTTCTTGTCAGAAAAAAGCCAGCAGCTGCTGGTCTGATGTTGTGCTGTGGCTTGGTGAAGGGTAAATGAGGATGGAACAGTTCTGTTTGGTTCTTACGTTATCTCACTTTACATAACGCACTGTTCATTCTATTTCGCTACTTTGAAGATTCGTCTTTCTTCTAGTTTAAGAATGGAAATAGGCGTCATAACTCTGACTCATCCACTGTCAGCTGCCATGTCTGGTGCTGGATATGACCATGACAGCTGCTTCTTCACTCCGGTAGTTGAAGTGATTCTTGGTGATGGTCATCAAAAAAGTGCCAGCTTTAAGCATTCCTTGTGTCCTCCCTGTGCTACATGGCCAGACCAAAATGTTTCTGCTGCAGTAGACCACTGAGGACTGTGAGGCTGACTCGTTAAAAGAACTCTTCATTGGTGACCTAGTCTTGTTACAGATGTCAAGGATGGACTGAGGTAACGTGCTAGTGTTGGTTGAAGGTGACTTCACAGCCTGGTGTGTTTTGTGGGTGACCCAAGTGTTTGAATCACAGAATGGTGGTTGTGACACCATCGCTCTGTACACAGGGACTTTTGTTAACGCCAGAGAGAATGGCTCTGCCTTACTAGCTATTGGACAGGTTTTTGAAGGTACTGCTGACCCCAGGTAAGTCTGCTGTCATGGTCTTCACTAATCAGGCCAGTGCCTTGATGTGATTGTTTGTGGGCTGTGCATGGCACTTCGGGTGGGGGAGGGTGTTAAATCCCTCTTGTCCAAAGCCATTGTCAGGTCCATAGGCTAATGCAGCATCAGCAACCGAGTCACCACTGCACCGCAGTGCTTCCTGGGTGAGGCTGAGGAGGGCACAGTCCTCAGCACACACCACCTCAGGAATCAGCTCTTCAGTGGTCTGGCTTGTGGCAGCAGTTGCTGCAGCTTGAAGACAATGCTGTAGGTTCGGAAGGGGATCGAGATACCGTCTACCACGTTTTTGTTTGCCCTACAAAGCATGTATCTATGCATATTATGCTGTCTATCTAAGCATGTTTGCATGTATGTAGGTATGTAATGTATGTATGTATGTATGTATGTATGTAATGTATGTATATATGTATGTATGTATGTATGTGTGTTTTTGTATGTATGTATGTATGTATGCTTTATGTATGTTTTGTATGTATGTATGTATGTATGTATGTATGTATGATGTAAGTATGTATGTATTGTATGTCTGTATGTTTGTAGGTATGTATGTATGTAGGTATGTATGTGTAGTTTGTATGTATGTATGTATTGTTTGTGTGTGTATGTATGTGATGTGTGTATGTAGTATGTATGTATGATGTATGTTTGCTATGTAATGGAGCTCAGGTATGTATGTATGTATGTTGTATTATGTATGTATGTATGTATTTATGTCGGTATGTATATAGGTATGTGTGTGTGGTTTTGTATGCTATGTATGTATGTATGTATGTATGATGTATGTATGTTTTATGTATGTATGTATGTATTTATGTATGTCTGTAATGTATGTATGTTATATGTATGTATTGTATGTGTGTGTATGTATGTATGTGTGTATGATGTATGTATGTTATGTATGTATGTGTGTATATGTATGTCTAATATGTATGTATGTATGTATGTATGTATGTATGTTTGTAAGTAACACACAAACACACGCCGCGCGCTGTGTATTGGTCATCCGAAACTCACATACACTTTCCATATGACTGAATATATACCTGAGATTTTGTAAAATAGAAAATTAAGAATGATGAAAACTACCTCACTCATTTTCAACTTGCAACATCACCAATAGTGATGCACATTACATTTCATAATGACTACGATATACGACAGTTTCAGCCGGAGGCCTGGAACATTCGTGTTCATGGAGGATACAGGATACAACGGCAAGCTCTTCTACAGCAGTCTGACACCAGGGACATCAACTGAGAGCTGGCAAAGCTTCACTACAAAGACTTCCCTGAACATATCCTTTTTGAACTCCGACCCGTTAAAGGAAAGTTTACTTTGCTTTGGTGTTTATACTTTTTCCCTTTCTGAGGGCTGGATGGAAAAAAGTCATTTTACTTAATCGATTCCATCTTTTCAATAAATTTCATGTTCGTATTTCGTCACCACGCCACACACACACACACACACACAATGCTCCGACACGCAACACACACACCACACGCGCGCGCGCGCGCGTAGACACACACACGCACGCCATGCACGCACACACACACACACACTGGCAAACATTGCAAATTTTCGTCGTTAGTATTTCGTCACACACGAACACGCAACACACACAACAACACACACACACCACACACACATGCTGCACACGCAACACAACGCGCGCGCGTACAAACACACACGCCACGCAAGCAGCTTGCACGCACGCACACAACACACACACACACACACCACACTGCAACCATTGGCAAACACAGAATGTGTAATATCACTAATAGCATTTTTCAGAGGATGAGTGGATACATCACTTTTCATCAGTCATCAATGGTGGAGTTTTCAATGATGAGGCAAACTTCTTTCCTACTGTTGGCGAAAGAAGTGAATCTCATTTGATGCTATATCGGACAGTGAAATATCAGAAGCAGAAATTAGGAAGGGAAATTAATCGTATGAAGTGTATAAAAGTGCAGCAGGTTTAGATGGTGTTTTAGAAAATGTTGAGGGGAAATGCTGACAGTTATGCCATATTTTTGTTAAAATGTTTCTCCTCCGTGGAGCCGCTCAGACGATCTATTTATTGTTGTCTGTCACTGAGCAACAGTTCTGGCACAGCCGTTCAGCGCCTGACAAACCAGGTCAGTGCCCCGACTTTAGTGTGGGAGAGGAAATTATCTTTCTGGAGATTAAAAAGGGGCAGGGAGAATGTAAAGAAGCCTGGAAGACGACAAGAAGGAGGTGACAGGAAGGAAATGGAAACAAGGCAGAAGCGAAGAGAGGGGACCGAAAGAGGGATTCTAGCACAGTAATGTTCCAGGTGGAGATGCTGTTTCTACTGGACAGGCCCCAGGTATCCCCAGAAAGGAAAACCTAATTTCGGTCCCCATTTTTTAAAAGGGCTTTCCCCCTTCATATGGACTAAAGCTGCACTAATCAACGCTGGATAGCTGGTGGTTAGAACATTTGCGCTCGCTATCTGGCGACTGGGTTCGATTCCCGTTCAAGGGGATATTTTCCCTGGAGTTAACATCAGTGCCGGACTCACTCTCCCACAAAGGTCCTTCGGTGAGACTATAAACCGAGGCCCCGTTGTGCATACGCACGCAGAACATCATGCACCACGACCAAATGAATAAATCTTAAAAGGTAAACATGATGTGAATCTTGAAATCAGTGAGATTGAACTGTATCTTATTGCTTTTGTAATTATTTGACGTTATCCAATAAGACCACAGCATCAAACTGAATCACCTGTCAGAAAAAAAAACAGAAGGAAATGGAAAGACTACGTTTTACAGAGTAAACACTGCAAATCATAAACATGATTGTTTTTAGGTGTCATATCAGGACCAGTTAGCAGTCATAGTCATTAGTAAAATGAGTTAAAAGGATAGGAGACAGAACAATGCCTTCGCGTGAACCTGTAACATGCAGTGAAAATTTTCAGTGATATCACTGTTTGGAAATAAGACATACTGTGTTCGACTCCATAGAAAGTTGATAACGAGGAATAAGTGGAGAAAGACATTCAGGGAAAGTAATTTCTCCCCGTGGGAATGCCGGGGGCCATTTCAGTTTAAACAGCATCCCACCTTCTGGAATTTATCGTGCTAGAACTTTTCATTTTCTTCACTCCCTTTCTGCCTTTCTCCTCACCTCTCTGTCCTCTCCCTCTCAAGCCTACTTTCTGCCTAACCCAGCCCATTCCTCTGCTTTTATAAATGCTAATCTGAAAGTGTTTCCAATAAACTTTTTGTTTTGCTGCCCTGAAGTCGAACGTGTCGGCTGAGGCCAGCGGCCTAGGGACCTGCTACGGAGAAGACCAGGCATCCCATTCTACTAATGAAGCCTGCAGAAGAAGACAAAGCAAACTATTCCAGTGACTCGGGAAAAGGGGATGGGATGGTACTGAAGGCAGAGGAAAAGTCAGTAAAGCAGTATGCAAACAAAGGAGCCAGGTTTTTCGATTGATAGTATACATTGTGCAAAGGTGAAAGTAGCATCATTTGTGTCTGTTTGCTTTATATGTAAAAACTGGAGGAGATCTAGTATAAAGAATACTTTCAGAATGATGCGTTCAAAGAATTTACAACGTTGGAAACTTGCCTATGGGATGCCGGGGCTGTCAGGTAAATAGGTCCCTACCTTCAGGAAATTTCGTGCTAGGAATTCCCTATGTTATCCTTTCTCTTTGTTTTGCTTGTTCTTTTTCTTCCTGTCACCTCCTTTGTTTTTTCTGCTTCTTGGTTATTCTCCTGCCTTTTTTTTCCAGAAAAACTTAAAAAGTTAACAAATCTCTCCCACGCCAAGTCGGATGTGTGGGCTTAACTTGTCAGGTGCTTAACGACAGCGCGCACCTTTTCGTTCATAGGGAAGACAACTATAGTTGCTTCGAGCGTTTGTTAAAGAAGAGGAAGATCCCTAACAGAGTGAGAACTACAGGTCTGTAACCATTCAGGATTTGGGGTATTTTTTTTTGGGTCCAAGCGGGGGGACTGACTTTTAGAGATAGGTACCGCATGTTTTAGAGATGAAAAAACCAGCCACTAAACGTGCACGGTGCTTGCAACCCCTTCAACAATCGTCCCCATCCCATCAACCCACGCTTTCTTCAATCAATCCTAAAAACCTAATTTCTATTTTTTGGCATTGGCAGTAAAGTTATCAGTATCATGGTTTCACCCTGGGCTTGTTTTGGGGATTCAAAAAAAAGCATTCGATTTCGTGTCCAAGACCCCAGGCTCAAAGCCCCTACATTTTGGGTTTAGTACAAAGGAGAAGTATGGGATAGGGTAAAAGCCGAGTAAAGCTAACCATTTACTGTTTATCCAAAACCAGGCAATTTTGGGCCCGATTCGGCTTGCCTCATGGACAAAAAATTGCTATTTTATTAAAAAACAAAGGTTTTACTTGCTGGTTTTTACCCTTTTTACTAAAACAAAAAAGTAATAAAATTTATTCTATGGCAAAAAAAAAAAAAATTGGGTTTTTTTGCTAAACAAATCTTGTAAAGTAATACAAAAATACTAAAAAAAATAAGCTAATCTTCTTCTTTATTATTTGATTTTGCTTGCTGTGTGAATTTTTTTTTAAAAAAAAGTGAAAAAACCCTTCCCCCGCTACCAGGTCCGTTACGAGGAGGAAATTTGGAGGACACTGCAACGGAGCTTTGGTAGGGGGGGAAAGAAGTTTTCCCGGCATTCCCGATGGGGAATGCCGACACACGTTCACACACCACGCTTCCACAAACTAACAGGACAAAAAAATACCATCACACAAAAAACTAGTAAAAAGGACTAACACAAAAAATTTAAACGCACAAACAAGTACACACAACACAACACATAAATTAAATTGGCCCTGTACCCTAATGCTACCTCCCGGGGATTCAAACCCTGTGTGTTTGCCTGCCCCCCCAGCTAACGCTTTCCCGATTTCCCTCGGGCTCCCCCGGAGGGCGATAGAAGAGTGAAATTAATAAATAAAAAACCTTTATTGATGGTGCAAATTTCCCAGCCTCTTTTGCGAAAGTGTCCTTTCCCTATCTGTTGGTGCAATACTTGCCAGGTGTTTTAGCAAAAGTTTTGTGGCATGTTCCAATAAAACACACAGCAGTGGCCTACGGCTGGGGCACGTGTATTTCTGTGGTTGTGTGTGGAGTGTATGGTTTTGGGCTGCATGTTCTTGTGGTGTTTAAAAATAAGCTATTGGGTTTTCCCTACCGTATTTAGGGGCTGGTTGTTTTGTTATTGTTTACTATGTTTGAGTTCTGGTTTTAGTTTTTTTCTTTCTCTTTCTTGTCCGTCTGTAATAACATCATTTTTCAAAGGGCAATTATTAAACCATCTCTGTCTTTTGTAAAAATTACCGATTTTGATTTTTTTCCCGGTAATTTTTTAATTGTATTATTTTTTTGTGTCAGAAACCCAAACAGATATCGTGTTGTCCCCCACAAAAGCAAGCTTAGACAAACTTTCCTTTTTTAACAAGTCACGCTCTGCTGAGAGTCGTCATTAAGAAAAGGGTTGCCTATTTTAAAAGACCCTGTAATAGTATTCAAAACACTCGCTTAGCTGTCAGAGGGATTGACTATAATTATATTCTCATCTGTCCAAATAATTTTCTTTCTGTAGTTTTATTGTTGTGCAGTTTTGGACGAATATAAAAGAACTCGAAATGATTTTTGTACCTTTTTGAAATAAATCTAAAAAAAATACAGTCTTGCCACACCCCAGTCTCCCTGATTTAGAGAGCAGTGTGCTTTTTTGGGTAGAAAATTAGCTGGTCCATTAGTAAACAACTTCTATTGTTTTTCCTTCTATGTTGAGTGTGACCATACTAAAATAGATATTTTTTTAGGGCTCTCTTTTTCTTGCTTTTTCTCTATTTGTATAGTTATTTCTTTGACCCGTTTTCAATGCGTCTTCCTAAACCATGCAGCTTATCTCATTTGTTGATCTTAGTAAACCCCACAATGATATTTAGATGTTGGTATTCATAAAGCCTAACTTATGTAGTGTAAAGATTTGTTTGAAACCCCAGTGTGGTATCATTGTTTTGACCAGAACCAAAGTTTTTTACTCATCAAAGTGTTGATAGGGTAAATAGCCTGAGGCGTAGACTTGATTTGGCTGCCCCTTATAGTAATGAAAAATGTTTAATACGGGATTAATGAACCTCTCACTTAATTGGAAAAGGGGGGGGTTTGGGTTCTTCAAACGCTTTAAATTTCCCTTTTTAACGATTTCCCAGAGTGTTCAATTTATGTTCACACGTTCTGTTTTATCTTCATTATTGTGCTATGGTTAAGCACTCTTTTATAGATAGAGCCTTGATTATTGCTTGCAAAAAAGCGTGCAAGTTGGTGTTGACAACATCATCTCTAAGATATACTAGATATTTTGTATTTGAGTCAGCGTTTTGGATGTAAAACAGGGGCACTGTCTTTTAAAGGTCAGCTCTACGACAGTCTATCTCTGAGTACGCCCGATAGAAAGGCTGTGGAGCTGGCGTTCAAAGTCAAGGAATACAAACCTGTTACCATGGGCTTTTCTATGGCAGTCTTTTTTCCCTTTTTCCCCTTATCAGCAGAACCTACTCTGTGTTTTGCCCTATCATCCTGTTGCCTTTGTAAAAAGATCATTTTTTTTTTTTGTCTCCAAAAATCAGTTGATCAAGAATTGTCAGTTGTTAAATGACGTACTTCCCTGCCTTTGCTTGCACTAATTTTTTTTTTAAAATAGCCCTACTAAGTTTGTCCACACTTCTGTTTGGTCATCTCGACTCTAGTTCAATCTAAAAAAGCAAGCCTATTTGTGCCGGGAACAATGACTCATTTTTCCCCAAAATTGGGAAAACCTAACAGTCGAATCTGATTTTCATCAAAGTGGGGGGGGTTGTTTTTAAAAACGATTGTCTGTCTTTTTCCTTTAATGCCTAAGGGATTTTTTTAAACGTCTGTATGGATAAAGGATTGCTCCAAAGTTTTTTGCGCCTCTTTTTTTTTAAAAGTGCAAAAAAAAAAAAAACTAATGAAAATGGAAGTTGATTAGATAGGGATGATGTGTTTACCCCAGCTGATGTATGGGTAAATGACAGTCTGTGCCCCCTTGCATTCAGTCAGAAGAAAATTTTAAAAAGCAGGGTTTTTAAAGATTTTCACACAAGTTTGGGAAAACCCAGCCCCCAAGTACTGACCATACGACTATGATATGGAAAAACAAAGCAATCTGTATGCTGTAATTTCCAGGAAAAAAGGTTTTATTAAAAAGAAAAAAAACCCCCATCAGTTTTTAGAAAAAAATACACTCAAGCAGAGATAAGTGTTGCTAGCGAGAAAATTGGTTTTAGGATGCACTAACTACTAACAGACGCCTCCCCAAGTGTGCACAACTACAAATGCGAAAAAAAACCTACCAAAAATTTTGAAAGTCTCCACTTAAAACCCCTACAAAAGTCGGCAAAAAAAACAACTGAAATATTCTGATTTGGGAAACTAGTTCCACAAGCGACGAAGAACACACTGAAAAAAAAATGATCAACCCTACCCATGCGAAAAATAAGGGGGGCTAAATAAAGCACTACAGAGTATTGAGGCAAATGATAAATATTTAAAAAATAGGTGATTTAGACTCCGCTAAACTAGAAAAAAAAAAAGTTGCAGAAGCAGGATGAAAAATCTTGACCAGCAAGTAAAAAAAAGAATACCAGGTCAAAAAAATTTTGAAAGGAAACCAGCAAGATTAGGGTTTAAACAATACAGAAAAACAACTACAATCTAGGTTAGCGAATAAAAGAAACAACCCACGAATTCTTTATAAAAACAGTAAAAAGCGGAAAGCCCGTAACGTTTCGCGAGAAAGCATAACACTTGTCAGTAAATTACGCTTTGGGGTTCGCTTTTAGCACACTTGTGTATGCGCTGACAGGAAAGACATTTCCGCCCCCACCACCACCTTCCCACCACAGGCAAGGGGGGTTGGGAAAAAAAAATCGCCACTTAGCTGAGTTTTAAAAAAAATTAGCTTACAAAGTTGGCAACGCCTTCCGGTAAAATTGGTTCTGTTTTTAGTGGATTATCAAAGCAGGAAAGTTGGGGGATTTTGGCAGAGTTTTGGGGGCGTTATTTTTTTTGTTGTTGGTTTTCTTCTTCTAAAAAAAATTAAGCAAGGCGCTTAAAAAAGTTACTTTTTAAAAGAGTTATTTCTCATAGTGATGTCTTTTCAAGGGGAATAATTAATTTTTTGTTTGCTTAGGTGGTGGTAGTAGTCTTTCCCTGTTGTGTACATGTTTGCTTTGGTATCTATTTTTATTTGGGGTGTTTGTTTTATTTTTGTTTTTTTCCAAAGTGCACATCATCTCAGCTAAAATAATTTGTGTTGTAGTTGTAATTGTTCCTATTTGTAACTGCATGTTGGAGGCAGCATATAAACCCATGTTTAGCAAGTCTACCTTAGCCTTTGCAAGGAAAAAAATTTGTAAGGGCTTGTGTTTGATGGTAGGTCAACGCGATTTAAATACTGTCTTAAAGTTTTGTAGAACTGTTCTGTGCATCAAACCCTGCATAAAATAATACTTGATTTGTCTGTGCCTTTGCCAAGAACCCCCACACTAGTCGAACAGAGTCATTAATCTCTCTAACCCTGGTTTGTTAACCCTCACTCTTATCAAAAATAAAAGTCGCCCATGCTAATGTGATTTGCTTATTAAACCAAAAAAATCTTATCACGGAAAAAGATGTATTTGGAGGCCCAGTATAGTTATCCCTCCTGTGCACCCCCCACAAATCGGGAGTCCCCATCCCATGATTTTTGTCCTGTGTTTGTCTAAGCCCCTTGAAAATAAATATTAATCATTGCACCCCTCTCATACCCCTTATGTTAACCCTACTATTAAAGGGATTGAAGTTATTCAGTGGGCGTGGGACCTGCAGTCAGAAGCCAACCCCCTGAATGATAGTACACATGAAACCTGTACACGACATTATAATGGTTGGATGGTTCATGTGGTCGCAATGAACACAATCCCGTGTTGACGTGGTTAAAAATTTTTAATTTTTTTTGATAGATGTATAGGATTAGAAAAACCTGCTTTCGCAGTGGCATCACCCTTTAATGGGTGGGTTTAAGTTGATTTCAGTGGGTTGGGAACTTTTACTTGAAGATCAATGTTCTGACACAGAAACATCTAGCTTATTAAAAACCAATTTTTTTGGGTTATGGGATCCGGCCTTATTTTGCATTTTTTTATATTTTACATTATTATTCTATAGTAGATAAAATGTTTATAACCTAACAAAGATCCAGCAGGTGTACCTTTAAACTAGCCTTCCTTTGAAAACCGCTGTAAACTAAAACGTTGTTTTCTGAGGTCTTCTCAAAGTATCAGGGACAAAAATTCACAGCACCCAAAAAAGGTTTAAAAAAAATATGATCCTAGAACTGAGCGTTTAATACATTTATGTAAAAGGGGGTTTTGTGTTTTTGCACACTGAAAAAAGGACCCTTTTTGCCCACTGGATCACAGCAAACTCAACCAAGCGTTAAGAGTAATTACGATTCTTCATCTGTAAAAAGATGCCACAACGTCTTGCAGAAATGCTTGGTTTCAGGAACCTATTTAGAAAAAGGGGTTTGATGGTTGGGAAAAGTTTTTGGGTATCTTTTGAAGTATGAGGCAAAACCCTTGTCGGTGAAAGCCCCATTGATTTGGCGAACTCTTTGCTTTTTGTACACCTGTCTATTTAAACAAACAAAAAAACCAAGTGGTGACGAAGGTTTTTTCCTCATCAGTTCCTTTGATCTACTAAGAATCTTCCCCCCAGCAGAGAATGTTGTGAAATGCGACAATAGCTTTTTAACTTAAATTAAAAGGCTAGAAGGGGTTCCATGAAACACTCTGTATAAAAATCAAAGAACAGCACAAAAACAGTTGACTGTAAAAATTTCTATTACATTAAAAATAAAAAATTAAATCTTAAAAATACAAAACCCATGTCACGCGGTCCTGTAATAAGAGCCCCTGAAGTGCAAATATTGAGCTTAAGATTTGGTGATTAAAAGAGTTTGAAAAAGGAGGGGGGAAATTGGTGAATTTTACGCTTTGATACACAAATGTGGATTACAAGCACGCAATAGAAGAAGCAAAAAAAACCTCCTGGGTTTCCCAAAACTTGACAGTTGGTATGTTGAAGCTGAAGCATTAAGTGATTTTACTTACAAAGAAACATTTAAAGCTAAAAATGGCACATAAAACCCAAAGCATCGTGGCAGAAAAATTTTTGAGTTTATTAGTTACACTCTCTATGCCCCCGAAGAATTTTCCCGTAAAGCCATAAATGCTGGCCCAAAAACATAGTTTAGCATATCAACAGCCGCAAAAATGAAGTAGGTAATGCATTAATGAATAAGGCACGTTTACTCGTTTCATAGAAAAGACTCAGTGCAAAACCAAAACCCACATTGCTACGTTTCCCTTTCCATATTTCCCTTTGGGATGTCAGTAAATTGGTTTTTGTTTGGTTGCAAGAAAGACAGAGCTACGTTCTTGTTCTGGATGGGATTATTTTAAGGGAAAAGACCCCGGTTGATGCCTCAGATTTTTTGCTTTTGGGAAACGCGGGGGTGCTACATTAAAGGGGAACTTTTCCCGTAATAAAGTAACTTGCCCCTGATCCCCCACGCTGACACAATTAGAACCCTCAATTCCACCACATTGCCTTGTTGCAGTTATTACACGATGTTGTACTGCCAGACAATAAATTACAAGCTTTAAATGATACCAAAAAAAATTAACCGTTTTTTTAAAAGTTAAAGATGACGATGCTAATATCCTAAGTTCCTGTGCACCAGACCCTAAACCTTTATGATATGCTAATACCTTTCGTTTGACAAACTTTAACGATGCAGCATGACTTTGGCAAATGCAAAGTATAAAAAATGCAGGGGTGGTACGATCAGCATTTACTGTGTTGAGCTCTATTACACAGGTACAGAACTCTGTCTAAGCTGCAGCAGGAACAGGATTGCTCTCTTAGCTATGGAATTGGAGTCCGCATCAATGCTTTGGGGCTCTGTTTCAATAACACCGGAGCCTGTTATTTGTCACTCAGTTTTTCGAAGAAGGTTGTGCGTAAATAGAAAAAATGATGTTTTGTTGCCTTGACATTCCCAAAGCTAAGCTCATTTAGCTCATTATTAGCGGGCTCAACAGTTTCCCACAATATCAAAAGAGGAGTTCAAGCGTCTTGGATGACTACGATGACTCAAGGCCAAAAGTTGACCCCCAGAACAAAAACACAAAACTATGCCTGTGGACATTGACTCAATAAAAAAGGAATATATAAAAAAGGGGGTTTTGCTTGGCCCAAAACAGTGCTTTAAAGGATCAGTGAGTCTTATTAAGGAGCTAAGAATTACCTGCGGGAGATTCATGCTTCATCCGTAGCAAAAAAAAAAACAAAAAAAAACAAGAAGCAATTAAATTTAAATTTAAATTAAATTTTTTTTTTACTTTTGATTAGAGATTTTTGTTGGGTCAGTATGGACAAAGGTTTTCAGACAATAGAGTAAATGTTTAAAAAGCGCAAAAAGTGGTACAAAACATTTAAGTGCAATGCGAAATACCAGACAACCCCAAACATAGAATCCACCAGTAAAGGTGCGTTGGTTGCTGAAATTTATACAAAACGGCAAATAAAAATGAAGAATTAACTGTTCATGTGTAACAACACAACAAACATGAACTCCCTTTTAAAGCTCAACCAAAATGGGCAGTGGGGGATGCCAAATTTTTGCAAAAAAACGTTTTCGGATGGAATTTATTTTATAGTAAAAAAACAAAGTTTCTCCTTGTTTAAAAAGTTACATTCCCTTGCCCCGTGGGCAAAACGTGCTTCTGAAATTGAAAAAATATAATTTTTTTGGGTGTGTTTCCCCAAATTGTTTTATTTAAAAAAATGCGAGAAGTTTTCAAAAAAATTTTTTCATGTACAAGCGCTTTTTCGGCTTGCCCCGTGGGCCCGTTAGGGGTATTACAATTTGAGGAAAAAAACCCCCCTCATGTAAAAGTGAACTGGGAAAATTGGGGGTCCCCAAAAACAGGGTTAAGACCCCTTTGGATTCAAAAAGGTCTCCACAATATAACCCCGTGAAATTTTTAACCTCTTTTGTGTGGTAAAGAAAAGTTTATTTTAAACCCCTCATTGAAAATGGTAACTTATTGCACAGGGCAACAAAACATAGCAAAAACAAAGTTTTGCCAGACTTGCTTGGTTTTGGGTTTTTTCCTCTTTAAGGCAGCAGCAAACACAGAAAACATTGTAGGTGGACCCAAGCAACACACGAACATAAGGCCGGAAGCAAGGGTTTCTTCAAAAAAAACAAAAAAAAACTACAAAAAAGTCCCTATGTAGTGTATGCTGACTTTGGTCTATCATTGTGCCATACCAAGGGCCAGCACCGGAAAAAAATGCCTTAAAACAGTTTTATAGTAAAATCAAGTTGTTCATTTTCTTATGTTGTTGTTAGTCAGATGGGCCACCAGAGCAGTTTTGTATCGAGGACCCGACGGGGGTGCTTTTTTTTTGAACAATGAAAGCGAATTTATAACCATACTCCAAAGCTAAAATACAAGAGTCTTAGTCGATGAAACCCGGGCAGTTGCTTTGCTCAAATTTTTGGATTTGTGGTAATTTATTAACACCCCCGGTGGCAGACAATCACACAGTCAGGATATGACCCCCAGTGGAAATTTGTGGAGAGCAATAGTAAGTTAATTAAACTAAAAAATAGATCCCAAAACATGGAAGTGCCGTTTTTCCCCAATTAAGGGTTATGACTCAACCTAAATTTGAGGGGTTGATGATGAGTTTTAAAGGGTTAGCATTTTTCAGTCATCGAGAATATGATTTACACTAAAAAGCTTATCCTTCTTTGATTTTGACAACATTGATGGGTCTCTAGGTCCCCTTTTCTTATCCCTGAGTACTTGTCAATTACAGAAAAATACTTTGACACAAAGCTGTGCGAAAGGCTTTTTTATGAGTAAAGGACTCAGGGAAAACTTTGTGAAGAAGGCTGCCACCCAAAAAAAAGCATTTTTTAGAGGACTGACGGGTAAAAGGGAAAAGTGATGAGACTTTCAACATGCTCAGTGGGGATGGGAAAAAATGCAGTGTTGGGATGGGGATTGCTTGATCAGTATCATTGCTGAAGTTTGCTTTTGATGTCTTTGAGAAATACAGAAAGACAGGAAAAGAAACATTAGGGCTAACCCCTCACCTAATCAAGCAAGGAATGTTTGGGGGCTTTCTTTAAGTTTATGGGGTGAGATTGATTTGTTGTCTGACCTGCCCAAAATCCCAATGATTTAGGATGGTTGCGTGGTGGCTCAGTATGGATCGCCCCAACTACTGTAAGGCCAACAACAATATTTTGAAGACTATGATCCTAGCAAAGCTTCTAACTACATCAGTACTTGGACCAAAAAAATCTGTATGGATGGGCGTGTTGTCATACCCCTAAGAAACTTTTAGTTGTTTAATGGTCCTTTTTTTGTTGATGAGACCCCCAAAAACGTTGTCACAAAGGTGCCTGATCAAGCAAAGGGCTGGATTTAGAAGTAGATTAGTCATCCCCATGAATAATGATGCCAAAAAATGATACCCCAAAGGCTGCAGAAAGGCTCAAAACATCTCAAAAGAACCCAAAAAAAGCTTGTACCAAACTTAAATGCAAAAAATATGTTTGTCATCAGACTGCTCAGTTCTACCCAAGGGAGGGGTTTAAATTTTATGTGTTATCGTTCATTTTTTTGACCCGAGCAAATTTATGAAAAAATACATCATGAAGAACACTGATCGAGAACGAGGCAAAAGATGCATCAGAAAAGATTACTTCAAACTCTGAAAACAGCTGCTTGGTAAAAAAATGGAGAAACCCCACAAAAAAAAAGTGTTAGATTTTGTCACAAAGAAATGAAGCATAAAGTAAAAATCAAAGCCAAACTTCAAGACTTCAGGGAATTCCCTGACAGTTGTATGGCTCATGATGAAGAAGTTGCAGGGTTAACTAGACAAACCAGTATTCATTTGGGGGTTTGTGTGCTGGGCTGTCAAAATGTTGTGCTGGAGTTTTGTATGATTACTTCAAGGCTAAATATCGCTGTAAGGGTTTTTACCAACCGCTCTTTCATCCTAGACTTACCCCCGAAGTATTACAAAGACCCTTTTGAGGCGTTTGCGCAGGGTCAGAGTCTGGTATGACACCAGGTTATCCAAAAGACAGTCCCTTTATTCATCAGTAAAAAAAAAAGTTTTTGGTTTTAAAATGAAGGATGGAAAGAAAAGGCATATTATAAAAAATATGTTGGGTGGGGCCCGATGTATGGTTTGCAAGCCCCGACAGGTGTTTAAAAAGGCAAAGGTTTTTTGGGAAAAGGTGGTCAAAAAAAAGCATCTTGATAACTACAAGAGGCTCTCTTTGAGGGAGAGTATTTCTAGACAACCCCAAAAATCTGCTCACCCTGCACCAAAAACAACACAACTGTGGTTAGAAAAAAGACATTGATTTGGGGGATACAAACGAGATATTCTTTTCCCGAGATCTACGACTTGGAACTGGAGAACAAAGTAATTAATTTAAATTTAAATTAAATTTTTTTTTAAAAAAAAATTTTTTACGAGTTAAAAAAATTTTTGAGACTTACAAGGATTTTTACTTTTTCAAATACTTGTAGTGTACAATGCCCCGTTCTGCTTTTTCAGGTGACATTCTAGACGATTTGGTGAGCAAGTAGAAAAAAACTTGATCATGGGACGAAAGAAGAAGTGCTAAATAATATTTTAGGGGTTGTTGTTGAGAGGAGTTCCCCACTTCAGTATTACAAAATGTTCCCTAATTTTTTTAGTTTAAAAAAAAACAGTTTGATGAGACCATACAGTCACTTATTCGTGAAATAGTAACCTACCTTTTTGAAACGGGACGTATTTGGGGGCACGAGCCCGCATTCCTCTTTTACAAAGCCCTTGTGGGCAGGATGACAAATAAAAAATTGGGGGATCCCTCTCCACAATTCTTTTATTTATAAGTGTCTATGTCCAGTGGGATCTGTTTCTCGTTTGTGCGTTTTCCCGGGTTCAGCTTCTCCAGGAGCATAAGATTCTCAGTTTCTTCCCAAAGGGTATTTGGGTTGTTAGAAGGTGTTTTTGTTTGTATTGTGCTGTATTGTTTTTCTTTGAAGGTCCCCGGGTTTTAACCCTGTGGCTTTTGTTACTCAGAGTTCATTGCTTCAAACTGCAGGCAGTTTCTTACCCACTCTGTATTTCGTGTGCCTGGGGGCATGATTTCTTGGGGGTACTGATATGCAAAGAGTCTTTCTGTAAACGCTTTTTAAATTTTCAACCCTGCTTGAGATCTTGGTTTCCCCGGTTTCTCTTTTTTTGTACTCCATGCTTTAGTAAAATGATTAAATGCTCCCTTTAAAAACCCTTTTCCATCATCGCACTGAAAAAAGTTTGGGTATTTTAATGGTCCCCGTCTATAGATTTTTCCGCAAAGCCGCAGTTGCGGTGGATCTTTTCGTAAAGGGGTCTGCTTTTTTATACCCAGAGTGTCCCCCCACAGTAAGAGCATATTTACCCCTTTCTTTGATTGTGTCATGGGGTAAGATAAAGGTCTATTTGGTGGTATCATTTGGCTTATGTTTTTAAAGGAGGGTTTAATGCGCCTTGGTTGGGAGGTAAATAGATCTGCCCTATTGCTTGTTTTGACAGCCATTCTTTGCTCTTCGAACTTTCTCCCGCTCAATGCTCAGTTTTTTAATAGCCGTCTGTCCTTTCCCGTCCCTTTTGGGGTGTGTAATCTTAGAGGTTTGCTCCATTGTTTAATATAATAAATAAAAAAAAAAAGCTGTTGGTTAACCCAAACCCTTTGTGCTAAGAAATATATTTGTCTTGCCCCACAATAAAAGCAAACTCGCCCGTCTTTGGGTTTCAGTGGGTTTTAATATCACGAAGCTTGGTTTAGTAATAGGAAAATATTGTTGGCCCGTTACAATGTGTATCTTTTATTGCCCCATCAACATCAGAAAAGTTTTTGGCATGTCCTTGTTCCGAAGTTTTTCATTAATAAAATCTAACTGAGCAATTTTTTGTCTTTGTATTCTGCCGGCTCTGTTCGTTGTTCTATTGCTTTACTGTCTCTTCCTTTCTTGTCTGTATGAAATTTTGAAAACAATAGTTGTCCTGTAAAAGCCAAATGGTTAACTAAGACCCCCAAAAACCTCATCATAAAGAAGCCATTTTTTTATGGGCTAAAATTTTTTGGTGATTTCCTGTTACCAAGAAGTTTTTGTCAAAGGTGCTGTTACAAAAAAACTGCTTGCGCTGTTTCAAATCTAGTTTTCTAAAAACGCAGGCTCTTTTTAGAAAATCTTTCCTAAATAGTATTTTTTGCCGACATAAGATGCCCATAACGGCGCGTGGGAGACAGATTGATGCTGTTTTTCTTATATTTTCTCTAAAGTATAAATTATTTATTTTATCTATTAAAACATCTTGAATGGATGTTGTCAGGCTGTTTGCTTTTCAAAGGTTGCGTTGTGGTTTTGGTTTGGTTTTGTCATGTTTTTGTTTTGTTTTGTTGGTTGCTTGCTGTCCATATTATGGCTGTTAACCCAAAATTCCCTAGCTGTTTTCCCTATATTAAGTAAGACTGAATGTTTGTTTTTGGTGGTGCTGTGTCTTTTTTTTGTGTTTCTATAGGCTCTGTTTTTTTCTAATGTTTCTCCAGATAAGATCTTTTGCTTTGCTTGGTTTCTAAGTTTTTTTTGTCGTTTCCTTCTGAACCTTTGCCAGCTTCAACCTTTCCCAGGTTTCTTTGTTCAGATGTCACTTGTGAAAGGGGGGGGTTTCTCTTGGTTCTTGGCATTCTCCTGTGCTTCTGTTTGGGTTTGTGGGTTGTTCGTTCTTCCATCTTTTTCTATATGGTTAAAATTTTTTTGTTTTAATGTTTTCATATAGCAGCTACTGGTGCAACGAGGCCAAAAGGTATACATATCACAGCCAAGTGTTCCGCGTTCTAGACAAAATGGATCTTTGGGGAGGTATATGCTAAGTCAGCTTTGAGTCCACATTAAAGACCCTACTTTTTGCTTTGGATTAGACCCTAACGTTGCCTGGCTTTTACTTTCTTTGCTCCCAAAAAGTTTTTCTATTAAATTCTTATTTAAAGTCTTGGGGGTATAACTGCTGCACCTGTTCAATGTTAGTTGTGTTTCCCAAGATGCTTTGTTTTATTACAAGCAGCAAGAGAGTACAACTTCCTTCTTATCCAGTAGATCTTCTCATCTGTTATTTCTTCTTGATAGAAACCCGTAGATGCATCAAAAAAAGTTTGTCGCAATTTATGTTGTCTATCTTTATCAATATTTTTGTATAAAATAATTGTTGTTGTTCTTGACAAGTTGTTGATAAGTTGTTAACAAAGTTGTTGATGGGGGTTGTTTATTTCTGACAAGTTCTTAATTAGTTCTTGTTTTAGTTCTTGTACTAGTTCTGTAAATTTGGGAAGTTTTTGGGAAATTTTTGATAAAATTTGATTAAATTTTGTAAGTTGTTAAAAAGATATTGTTTTCATAAATTCCATAATTTTATGTTTTACCCCTCAAAATAAATTGTATTACTTTCAGTTTTTAGTAGAGAGATAGGGTTTAAAAACCGAGTCAAAGGGAAATGCTTAGTTTTTATATAAAAAATATGCAAGTTTTGGTACGATGAGGCGAGCGAATCGGACCAAAAGTTGCCTGGTTTTTGGGTTTAAAAGTAAGTGGTTTGGGTTGACTCGGCTTTTACCCTTTTGTATAAGTTGGCTTGTTTGGATAACTGGAGTGACATTTCCATAAACAGTTGTCTTGTCATCAGGGCCCGCGTCGTGTTGTTTCAGGCCGAGTCAAATAAAACTGAATGAATGGATCTTTTTTTTTTCAGGGTAACAGAAAAAGTAACGAACTTTTTTTTTTTATCCCGGCCTTGCCCCGTTAGGGGACTACCAAAAAAAACAAGGAGAAAAAACCCCCTACAACAATGACAAAAGTTTTTTAAAAAAAGAGATAGTATAGATTATCAATACATAATCCCCAACTGACCTGAACGTAATTCAAGAGATACATAGATTATCATTTTTTTTGAGAAAAGAGATATGGTTAGAAAACCCCAAATTTCTCAAATAAAATCGAACTTAAAATAAAAAACTGATACTGACTAGATTTAAGTAAAATGGATAAAAAAAATAGGTGGAGACAGAAAGAAATACAACACACACACCCCAAACCCCACACACACACACCCACACACACACAACAACACACACTGGAGAGGTACCTATTTCCCTTTTCTTTTTGCATGAAATGCGGTATTGAAAGAAAATAATATTGATCTCTTACATGAGCAAAAATGTATTGTGTGATGTCAAGTCCTGACAAATCAGGCCCAGTAAACTGACTTCGCGTGGATTAGAATTTTTATTTTTTGTGTTGGGGGGAAATGGGCGGCGAATGGACCAAAAGGCAAACAATTAAAAAAAGAAAGAGGACAGAAGAAATGGAACAGGGAGAAACAAACAGAGAGATAGAAAGAGGGAATTCCCATACACGTCTAGAAAGGGGGAAATTCTTTACTATGACACCCCCAGGGCCTCCAAGGGGGAAAACAGATCAATATCATAGGTAATGAAAAAGCCCTTGTGCAGGCACAAGGAAAAAGCGGGGACCCCAAAAAGGGCATGTTATACCTTCAGACCCATGACTGTCAATCTGCAAAACAAAAAAAAACCTTTTAAAACCCTGAGTTACACACACATGAACACACAACATTGATACCTAACGGTCCCGCTGTTTTTGTGTTCTAACTGATCCCCAGCTGGCTTCCAAAAAGCGATTAGATAATGTTTATTCGATGAATTTTTTTGAAATGCTATAGCCCTAGAATGCTGAGATTCTATACGTTGTCTGTCTGCCCCTTTCACCTCTTTCCAAAGCCAAAGGTTTTGCACTTCCTGGTCTTTTTTACAACACCTTTTGCATTTCTAGCGACGGCTTTTTTCAGGCGAGCCAATCAACAATACCGGATACACCCCCCGTGTGATCGCGTGGGGTTTGATTCTAAATATAGACTAGGGAAGGGGTGGGGGGGGGGTGAGGAGTGGAGTCGATGACGTCATGGACTTGTATTGACTATTGCTGTAATAGTGAGCTGGTTTCTCTTTTCTATGTTAAAGTCTCCATCTCGTTCCCTCCGTTTTGCTGCAGATACTTTGTGCATATAAAAATGTCCACATTTAAACAATCTACTGTTGGTCGTTGCTCCTTCTCTATTTCAGGTCCATCTGTCTGGAGTGACATCCCTGTCTCCCTTTGCCAAAAGCCCAAGTTCTACTCTTTCAAAATCGGCCTCAGGGAACATTTGTTTTTGACCTAAGATCTGTCCCATTGATATCAACATCTCCTATGTCTGACATTCCTTCAACAGCCACCTTCATTTCCACCATCCCACTGAAGTGCCATAGTTTTGGTGAGCGTGTGTGTGTGTGTGTGTGTGTGTGTGTGTGTGTGTGGTGCGCGTGCGTATGTGTGTGCGTATGTGTGTGCGTCGTGTGCGCGATCTTTGATTTGTTAATATTATTTGTGCCCATATTATGCTTTGATTGCCATAATGCAGTCACATATAAACTCCATTTCTTGCTACTACTATCATCGTTATTTATCATTACTATTGATATTGTTTTTACTATTATCATTATTCTTGACATTATCATTATTTTTGTTAAGCGCAGACTGGGATATGTTAATCATGCAAACAGAAACCCACAGATAAATCTGATGACGACAGTTCTCCAAGGTAAAGTTGAGGGCAGAAGGAAAAGAGGCAGACCACCAGCAATCTACATTGCCAACATCACTGAGATCAGTGGTCTGGGAGGAGGGCTACAGGAGATGGTAGAACTCAGCAGAGACAGAGAGAGTTGGCGAACCCTAGCGGCAGTGCGTGGAGGTGTTGCCGACAAGAATGGTGATGGAGAAGCTGGCAACTAAAAGTTCAGCTGATTGCTGTTGTTATTATTATCATTATCTTTTTTTTAAAAAAAATATCAATGATGATGATTATTCATCATCATCATCATCATCATCATCATCATCATCACCATCACCATCATCATCATCATCATTATCATCAAGAACATCCCGGATTTGAAATGCGGCTACCTTAAAAATGGGGAAAAAACCTGGTTGCAAAACTATGCACAAATCTTTGATGAATCTTAAAAGCTCTAGCCAAGGAACGAAATATAGAGAACAGGTTATTGGGGGAATTTCTACTTTGTACACATTGGGATGTTGTTTTTGTTTATACGCTTACTTTATCAGTTGCTGTTGTTGTTACTGCTGTTGTTGTTGTTGTTGTTGTTGCTATCATCAACGTTGTCATGATCCAGGCGCCTTGAAGACGACAGCTGGTGCGTGTGTCCTACAATGAATCTTTGAGGAAAGCAGTTTTAGCGATCTTGCTTGAGATGTTCGTGCTTTGTTTTTTCTTTTGTTTTGTCTCTGTATGTGTTTGCTTGTTTCATTCTTTCTTGTAATTAATGTCCATTTACTGTAGGTGATATTAGCGGAGATTGTAATGTTGTGTGTGTCAATCTACACGTGGATATTGTTTGGTAGTGAAGTGGAACAAGGGAATGGTCTTAGTGAATAAAGAGCAATAAAGAGTGGACAGCTAGTGTCAGACACTGCCGCAAAGTCTACACCCCTGCTTTAGCTTGATGGTAATGGAAAAAATGCTACATGTTTTCACAGATTTTTTTAAAAATTGAAAAAATTTTTT
>CM054138.1:8147722-8255222 GCA_028751875.1 Rapana venosa | reverse complement strand
ATTTCTGACTCTTTTACCCTTTCCTTATCCACAACCACTGACATCGTCTTTTCCCGCCAGCACAGTCAATCCCAGCTAGAGGTGCTGTAGATATCATGATCTTTCTCTATTATTCATCCTACATATTATATCATATTTGTCATTTTATCTCTTTGATCTTAATAATTTTCCTCTCTTATATTAATGGGTACAGACATCATCAGGAATTTTGAAGTACAATTCTCTCGCGGAATAAGTGTGATTGTCCTGCACTCATTTGACAAGCGTACCATTCCTTGTGGCTTATACAATGAAAACAATTCAATTTGATTTTTCCCCCCACTATATTTATAAAAAAAATATTTACCCTCACATGGTAATCCAATCCGAAAGGCCTTTCAATATGATAGCAGCGAACCCACATTAAAAAGTCAATCATGCCAATGTATACAAGCAGCATACTGTAATAGATAAAAGCACAGATTTTCAGGTTCACACACCAAACTTTTACAGAGAAATCCATATGCTCACCTGTAAAGGGTGAGTAGCCTTGATACTAGGCACTATCAAATTATCAGACGTTTTGTAAATGTGTGCATTAGTAGCCTTTCTACTTCGCTTTCTATTCTCCCCTAATGTTTTGGTAAGAATAGCTCCGTTGCTGTCATAGGGTTCATTTATTATGTCCAATGCATGTTATAGTACATATACTTCATTTGCTGACTCACACAAATCATTATCACTTAGAACAGCTCTGACCTTTGATAGAGGAAGAACGGTGGAATCCCACATAAAAAGGTTGATCATATGTGACACATGACCTTTTCAACAGAAACAATCATCAAGGATCTAGAGGAAACAACAGGTAACTCACAGTCACTGAGCTAAGCTGTACATACCCTACGGATCATTTAGAACACTCATGAACACCAGCGTGCTCCTTCATTTTAATTAGATATTTGTGGTCACTGAGCATCAAACAAGCATTCTTCACAATCTGCACACATACATCACATGGATGTATTTTCAATCCCCTGTACAGAAAAACATGTAAGTCTTCATTTCATTGTTGCAGACTAGATTCCTATCATAATAGAGATTCCAAACCATAAATATTTCAAAACCATGCAGCTGTGACACTGACTGGAAACCAAGTCATAAGAAACACACGAATGCAAATCTTCACACTAGGAACACGCACAGCCCGTCACATTCTCAGACATCAGAAAGTAACACACAGAAGACGGTAAGACTTTATAAACAAACAAGCCAGGATGTATGACCATGCCTTTCCAAATCAAAAGAACAAGTCAACCTTACCACACTCTTATCACATGGAAAACCAGACAGAAAATTATATTAACTTGAATTACTTCATTACACTAGTGGGACAACAAAGGTCTTTAGAATATTTTTTCTTCGTCGATCTTGAACACAAAGTATTAAATAAATATTTGACGTTTTTCGAGTTTATGGTTGCAATCATTAGTATAACATATTACCATGGAGGTTCCACCAAGGAAAAATAAAGTGTACATAGCATGCCATTCCCCCCACCCCTAGAGCAAAACACCTAAGCCACAAACAAGCATTTAGTTACAGAGTGTCCTGATAACCTCTTTAAGCAGCACATCATATTAGTGACAACCACTTGTGATTGTCTTGAGAGAAAGGTTACTGTAACACATTTAGCTATCCACTTAAAATCTGTTAAGGTGTCCCATGCAATCATAGTCACCGACATTCAACCATTGAATGAAAATGTTTAGATATTCTGAACCAGTTCCAAAGACCCATCATAGTGATGGCGGTCGCCCATCTCCTCTCCCTCGCTGCTATTACCTACTCATGATTTCCAAAGAGGGCATACCTTTACCTCTTGGTGAACTGGGGGACTGTATGAGGCCAAGGCAACAAAACGTCACCCATCCACTTGGTCAACCCCTTAATCTGCTTGACCTTAGCTTTTGGGTAAAGCGAGATCACCGACTTTTAATCAACCCCTTCCCCTTGATGGCTATTACTGTTTCAGTAGAAAAACATCTCTGTATCACCCTCCTCCTTCCACACATGTATACTTCCTACTTGAAACGATCTAAGAGAACTTTTGCTATATATTGTTTGACATTCATTTTTTTTGGTAAACATACTACATAAATTTTGCAGACTTCTTAGTTTTACTTTTCAAATAAAATACCATCACTTTAGAACAATGAAGATTCTGGTCACTTCAATCAGCCCCTCCCCCAAAAATTATTCTATCAGCTATATCTCAGTGCAACATCCACATTACAAACAGCAAAACCAGTTTACCATACCTTAAAAACATGAGAGTTCCTCATCATTAACTCAATAGCTCATCACTTTTCCTAGAAGTGCACAAATCACAGCACCAAGGAATAAGTACAATAGTGAGAAGAAGCATGATCTGTACATAGCCCATGATGAAGTCGGTCCTGCCGTCCCATGACAACGTTGTCTGTCATCAGGTATCAATGCCCTTATCCGAATTAAATCCTGAATTAAAAATAATAGATCTCTAAGCTCTACTGAACGTGTAAGATTGCATGCTTTTAACCCCTCTATACATAAGCAGGAAGCAAACGAATCAGCTCTACCATGAAAGAAATCGGCAATCCACCTCAGTGTGCGGGTGGATTACAGAAACTTGGAACAAACACAGCAGCCGCCCCTGTGCAGTTACAAGCACCGGAGAAGACCCGACAAAATGCATCCCCCATAAGGAATAAAGAAATGAAAACAGCATGACAAAAAACCCCTTTGTGTCTTCGGAAGCATGCATTGTGCATGCTCAGAGTGTGCGCATCGTATTGGATACCATGCATTTTTGCAGTGAACATAACTACTTAACACTTCGCAATCAGATTACACTGGGTAATCACTTTCAAGTACAGCACAGAATCTTTCACGTGATTTGTTAGGTAGTAGCCACTCACAGACTGTAAATTAGCAAGTATTCACAAATTGGTAATAACATACTTGAATAATAATAATAATAATAATAATAAACGGAATTTATATACAGCGCAATATCTTAAAAAACAAATGAAAACGCTTGCAATTCGACCTATTCTTACTCATGCAACCAATTAACAACTTTTTTTTTTACTATATTCGTATGCACAAACGCAAAACAACACGCCACACACACACACACACGCACATACGCACAACACAAACGCCCTCAGATTTACACTTTCCTCCACATCAATAGGCTTGAACCTTTCTAGTCAGTGCCCTACCTCCTGGAGAGGAAGTTGGGGGGGGTGGCAGTGTAAAAAGCGTCTGACAGCTTGTAGAAGTGACTTACAGCTTGTATAAGAGTCTGACCGCTCGTGTACTCGGGTAACTGTGGCAGCTTCATGAGCCCAGCCTTCTGCATGTGGCAGGGCCTGCTTGACACTGACAACAACGGATCCTGTACACTAGGTCCACCATCACAGCATGGCTGCTTTGCTAGTCAGATTGAAGAATTGCCATGTGGGCAGGACATGGTCCTGCCATGATGCAGAGATCCCATTTTGGATGCCTTGCCCACGCAGCGTTACCAAATAAGTTTGGAGGAAGGAAGGAAGGAGCACATGAGTTCACCCCAGGGGAAACCCATGACCGGACACCTCAGTTGGGAATTAAAAACCCTAGTCCCCAGTCACTGTCAGGGCGGGGGAGGAGGTGCCAGCGGTCAGAGCGCTCGCACGTGATCTGACGCCCCCATGAGCAAGGAACGCGAGTGAGACCCCACTTAAGAAGGATGTTTCCCTGATGATCATCGTTACAGAGCTCACTCCCCTTGGAAAGACTTCAGAAAAAAACCCACAATGCCTAGGCCATTGTCAGACGCATGAAGAACGCTGTGCTCTCACTTTGAAACTGTTTGGCATTTATGAAGAGGGGGCCAATTTCATGCTCGGTAGAATCGGTGATAAGATAAATGAAGGCAAGCACACAGGTGATGTACTAAGACACCGTGGCTGACATAGGGGGGTCAGGCTGCTGATGGGGCTACACACAGTGGCGAAATGATGCCAAACCTCAGCATTGTGAACACGGCAGCACTAGTGAAAGCAAACACGTCAGCTTGCCATAGAACCTGTGGACGCTTTTAAACCATACAGCTTTTCCCAATACCCACACTAATCTGCAAAAATAAAATTTAAAATTCACCCCAAAAATAACAGAAAACTCCAAACGACCTGCTCCCCACTCTGCTCCTGTTTTAAGTTCAGCATCCTGAAAGCGCCAAGCATACATCACATTCCTGTCTGCTGGCGGGTGTAACATTGGCACCGTGCATGGCTGCAACGCCGTCACATGCGCATTATTAATCACATGCACCATTATCTTTCCTCGTCGGAACCTGGCACTATGCAGCCCAACTGTCCGGATCCTGCTCCTGAAAAGGAGTGAGGCTGTTCCTGCCAGGGGAGCGTGGGAGCACACAACAGCAGTCCTGACGTGTGCCATCCTTGCGCAGGGGAGATCTCGCTCCTCACCACGCTCTCATCTCTCACTCTCTACTCTCTCTCTCTTCTCCTCCTCCTCCTCCATCTCGTCCTCTCCTCCAATCTCTCTCTCTCTCTCTCCTCTCATCTCTCTCTCTCTCTCTCTTTCCTCAGGAAAGACCCCATGCGTTCAAACCAGCAACAAACAAGCAGAATGCAACTGAAAGAGAAGCAGTGTAAAAGATTACCATTGGACACAGGGTTTTTATTAACTTTCCTTACAGATCACATCTTATCGTGCATTATATTCTCAGAACGAAACACTCCTATTAAAAAAAAGGAGAAGAGAACGAAAGAAAACGAATCAAGACTGACACTGTTGAAAGAGTTGCCTATAAAATTTGTGAACAACGAATCCCTGTTTGTGCCTGACCACATTTACCAGACTCTCTGAATTCTGTTGTGGTGGCCTGGTCTTTCAGCTGTATAAAAGAAAATCGAGGATCTGCTTGCAGCACTCAATGTCATTAACACGTAGGAAAGAACCAAGGCAAATCGACCATGTCCCCAAACAAAACATCGAAGAAAAAAACACACCCAAAGTTCCGACATTAAAACAGAAGTAAAGTGTTGCTAACTCCGTGGCAATGAACTTTGCCCAGGAAGCACCCCAATGTTACGCCAGAAAACCTGTTGTACAAAAGAGCCTAAGTGCCTTAAGCCGCCATCATAGTCATGTGACACGCGATCATGATTCTGCTTAGCGTTTTCTCTTTCTACAAAAAGTACTGAATCAATTCTTTTTTTCAAGTGCCCCCCCCCCCCCATTCGCCGTTATGGCAGCCAGGAATGTAGTGCTTGCTTCACCAAGGAACAGAAGAAAAGAATGTCTTGCAAGTGACCATACCTAAGGACGTGTGTTTGCGCACTGTGTTGGTGTGGATCGTACGTTTGGTGGGATTCGCAACTGTGTTGGTGTTGATGCGCACTGAGTTGGAGAGGATCGCAATGTGTTGGGGTGGGTTTGGAAGTTGGGCAAGCATATGGAAACAGACTAGATGTATCACATTATAATAGGTCTGGAGTAAAAAAGCGGGGAGAGGCAAAAAAAGAATGCAAGAACCATACCACAGATGAAATAGTCCACAAGACTGCCCAGTCCTTCTTGCCCGGAGACACAGAGGCCCTCTTTCCCACCCACACACTTTCCTGGCCGACTTCAAAACCTCGCTTGTGTCCACGACACCCAGAGAACTTCAAACCTCAATGCACTATAATCTTTGTCCACAAAGTTATTCACGCCACCTACAGTATAAAGACACTAGTCAATTTATCCGTGCAATGGAAAGCATTTCGAATCATGCTAAACAATCTGCAAAAAAAGAAGAAAGAAATACACAAAGTAGTCTTATTCATACCAAGTAGCAAACTACATAGTACTTGCTAGCAAGACAGGCTGAAAATATGACATTTCCTGCCCAAAAAGGTATAGGAAAACAATATGCTGGATCTTCCTCATGTCAGTTTGTGTTCCACATGTCAAAGACACAATGTACTGGCTGGAGCCCACAAAACATAAAGCTTTTGTTTGGCCTGTCAATGAGGGATCCTATGTATGGACATCCTTCTTGGAGGTAAAGAACAAACCTCTCATCTAGGCACAGCTATCAGAAACTTTGGTCCTTCTCTTAGACATCTTGATGACGTCATGTTTTCATATCACTCAGCAACTGACAGCCCACACTCCATTTACTTGTATTTTAATTCTGTTTAGTTGTTTGCTTGCTTTATTTTTTTAAATTTACAACGAGAAAGGGGATATATCCTTCAAAAACTGAAATGGTGTCAAAAACTGAGTTCCCAATTCCCTGACAACAGAATTTCTTAGCAGGTGTTATTTATTTATTTTATCTATTTATCTTTTATATCGAGGATAATGTAATAAGCACTTATGTGATTTTTACATCCGTCCCCGTTGTAAGCGGATTTTATAAATTTTTTGTCATCTGATATACCACAGGCAACACAATGGTGCCTAAATCTTCCGAAAAGCGAACATGAATTAAACGAGTGCGCCAGAAGTATCCTGCATGCGTTCGCACGGGTCCTCGGTTCAATAATAGTACAAGTTAAGGACTGTATAAGAAAACTAACTACATCTAAGGTCATTGTGTTGCTGTCAGGGACTAGGAAAGGAACCTTACCCCTCACAATTGTCTGCACATTTCAGGCCGGAGCCATGCTGGCAGGGTGCAGCGCTGAAGCTTCTTACCCATCCAGTGTTCCCAACAATCAATGCCAGTGGCCCGAACAGCAGCAGGCATCCCATGTAGATGCAGAACAGTCTAGAGCCTTGGAAGGGGTGGGGGGGGAGAGAGCAAGCACACAGTCACTCCCTATACTGCAACAAGTCAAGTCCATTGTGGTCGATGGTAAAGAAGCCTGGCTCCCCACAAAAAAATGCCACCAACCACAAAAAACCCCTGACAACGCCCACTGCCCACTTTCTCCCAAACATGACTGACGACTTTCTGTCTGAATAACTAATATTATATGCCTTTACGATCAGCCGGACATTTTCATTACGAAAGTATCTAGTACACATGTAGGCAAGAACACATGGTCTCAAACAGATCATATTCTACATCCCATTAGGCACAAAACCAACGTGACATCTTTTTTGAACACACGAAAAAATAAGCCATGAATCACCCCCCAGGTTTATTTGTAATGCCATACGCATATTAAACTCAAAAATATAAATTTCAACTGCTTGACACAGGTTTCAAAACAAGACATAAGAAGAATAACGAAAAGAAAACCATTGAAAACACAAACCCAAGTAACTGAACCCAGCAACAAAGAAGCAAAAGACCCTGGTAACCAAGGGACAGCAGTGGTTAAAGATATTTAAGTATGTTTCATTTATTAACATTCCAGCACAATGTACACAACAATAAAATGAGCAAAATATACACAAAAACCCATTCCAACCACATATAAAGTAAACAAAAACACACAGAAAGAATGAGCTAAAGTGGTGACTGTGTACTGTTAAATCGGGTTTACTTCACTGAACAAAATAGATAGAGGCAGGTTTTCAAAGTCCAACTATCTCAATGCTTATTTGTATGGCGACATCAAACCGCAAAACACCGTTGTCTGTAGCTGTCCACACCATCCCTATTCCTACTCTTGCCCGGCTTGGTCTCTTCCTTTGTTCTGTCTGAGCTACAGACACTAACTGATGATGAGCGGCATGCAGGTTTGACATACTGCCTTGTATAGGATCAGGACAGCTGGCCCATGCCCATGCAGCAGTGCCACAGCTGGAATAGACAAAACCACGCCCTAGCGCTCCAGCAGACCTCTCGCTGCCAACAACAGAGGAATGTGTCAAATCACCTGATGGAGAGCAGTATCACGAAAGTTATTAAAAACTAGGGAGCCCTTACAAACTGTGGGTAAATTCCTGGAATATCCTGTCGCCAGTCTGCATCTCTATCTATCTCAACTTCACTGCTTTATATGGTCAATGACAACGCATTAAACTGTCACAGACTAAGTTGATATACAACATCACAAAATTGCCAAATAAGCCAGTGTAGCCTCATTAAAGACAAATACTAGGAAAACAGGTGTACATGACATGGGAGGTTATGATGAAAGGTACAAGCCTACGTGGGTGAGCCAAAGCATGCTATAAACAAGGTGAAACGTTAACCCTTATGCATACAACAAGGCTAGATGGAACTGACCCTACACATCAATGAAGGTCACAGAAACAGGCCTGCATGCAAAAACTAATAATACTAATAATAATAATAATAATAATAATATAAACAACAACAACAACAAAAAATAATATAATAGATAACATGATAATTGGAATACATTGAACATATTGACTTGTCAAGGACAGCTAGACGATGAAACGGAAGGTAACACGCTGTCAATGTTCCCCGCTGTATGTGTTGAACATGTTAGGTGGCACTCTGTGTCGAGTACAGACCTCCACATTGCTTGTTTTACACATAAAAAAGCAAATCGCCATGAAATTGTACATCCCTTAACTATTTTGCTGTAAATAATATTTCCTTTCGCATGTCTGTATTTGCAATGTTGTTAGGAGGTTTTTTGTAGTGTTTTTTTTTTTGGGGGGGTTGGTGTTCGAGTTGTCCAAATAGTAATTAAAGTTCCATAGTATGTAAAAAAAACACGAAACAAGCCTATGGCAGAGCAGTCAGAGTAGCCCCAAACATCTGCAGTGTCAACTGTCCGCTAGGAATTTTAGCTCAAAGTTATGGTGCTACACGAGAGGACGACTAAACCCAGCGCTATATACCGTGTAAATTTGATACTACCTTTCTCACGACACAATTACTACTGAAATATGAAGTACTCACCATGCATGCAGCCAGTTGTTCAGCTAACAGTGTATGCAGACTAGCTGATGATGGCGTGGTAACCCACCTGATCATGTGGCGTGTTCTGTTGTCGCAATCCTTAGTGCGTGCTGCATCTTCTTCTCTACAGCCTGCCAGCTGTTTCCTGTGCATGAGAATAGCATAAACATCAGTGGCTAAGTTGCTACGCTGAAAAACGGAGTGTGACGAGCTGTACAGATCCCAAGAATCTCTCTGCACTGCCCATGATTGGGTCTCAGGACCTTGCTAGCTGTTTGATCTGGTCCTGGATTCCAATTGACAACCGCCTGTCCATAATAAAACAGCTGCCTTTCATTGGGCACGTATCAAGAAAGAACTCATGTATGATTGTCAGGAGTTATTCAGGAACAGATGAGATAAAAGCAAATATGCCTTGTATCCATGAAACCACTGTCTGCTGTCAAAACAACACTGAGTGCAGCACATTAACAGGGAATGTCACTCAAATTAGTTTATGCCAACCATATCATTATAATCGGATATTTCTATGAGTATGAAAGGAAAATAATGTGGAATTTAGAATTTGTATTTGTATTTCAGATCAGAACACATAATCATGATCAAAATGTAGCCTTTCAATAAGTCCATGACAAAGGAAGCTGACATTATAAAATATTTACACAAAAAATAACATATAAGCATCATTGTTTATAAATTACCTTCCATATCATGACGATGATCTTAATACTATCCATTTCAAAACAAACCTTGCTTAATATCCTTTGATTAACCACAGATGCACATAGACTTACTTTACCTTTCTCTCCTTCCTATGAGTATTGTTCACAGCTCCGTTTCTCAAGTGAGGATGCCATTTCTGGGCACACAACCAGGAACATTGGAACTCCTTCCTGCCCTATTCATCCCACCACAAGCTCCTCCTCTCCCGCTTCCTCTCTCTAAACGCTCCCCCTACCTGTACAAGTTACACCATCCACAGCAATGTTAAAGGTTCAGACACAGTCCTAACGCTAATCCATGTTCACCATCCAGCAAACGTTAGTGTTCAGCGTCCCTGGACATAATCCATGTTCACATCCAGCAATGTTAGTGTTCACGTCTGAACATAATCCATGTTCACCATCCAGCAATGTTAAGGTGTTCAGCGTCGAACATAATCCCATGTTCACCATAACAGCAATGTTTTATTCATCACGTCTGCACATAAAACCATGATGTCACCCATCCACTATGTTATTATTTCAGCTCTGGACATAGATCCATGTTCACACCATACAGCAATGTTATGTTAGGCGTTCTGAACATAATCCATATCACCATCCAGACAATGTTACTAATTCATCATCGACCTTGACATAATCATGTTCACCATCCCGCAACGTTTATTTATTCAGCGTCTGTATCAAATCCAGTTCCCCATACGCAATGTTACTATTCAGCCCGTCAGACTTAATCCAATGTTCACCATACAGCAAAGTTATTAGATCACGTCTGGAACAGAATCCCATTCACCATCCACATAAGTATTATTCAGCACTTAACAAAAACCATTTTCACCATCCCGCAAAGTGACATTAAGCGTCTGGACATAATCCATGTTCACCATCCATCAATGTTACTATTCCAGCGTCCTGGACATAAATCCATGTTCACCATCCAAACAACGATATTTATTCAAGCGTCTTAACATAATCCATGTTTCGACCATACAGCAAATGTTACTATTCAACGTCTGGAACATAATCCATGATCACCATACAGCAATGTTATTATTCAGCGGTCTTGGACATAACTCCATGTCACCATCCAGCAATGTTATTATTCAGCGTCTGGACATAATCCATGTACAACCATACAGCAATGTATTATTCAGCGTACTGAACAATAATCCATGTTCACCATACAGCAATGTTATCATACATCGTCTGAACATATCATGATTCACTATACATCAGATGTAAATATTTCAGCGTCCTGAACATAATCCATGTTTCAACCATACCAGCAAGTTAATATTCAGCGTCTGAACATAATCCATGTTCACACATAACAGCAATGTTTATTATTCACGTCTTGAAACATAATCCCATGTTCACCATACATACAGCAATGATATTAATTTATGCGTCTAACATAATCCATGTTCACCATACAGCCATGTTATTATTCACGTCTGTAACATAATCAAGTATCACCATACAGCAATTATTGCATACTTCGAAAGCATGAATTACATGGACAATGACAAACACTCAATCAAAACATTGCAATGCAAATTCATGCGTCCTGAACATATTCCATGTTCACCATCCAGCAATGTTATTTATTCCACGTCTGAACATAAACCATGTTCACCATATCACAGCAATGTTAGTGTTACAGCGTCTGAAACATAAACAGTTCAACATAAGCATGATAGAGTTTATCAGGCGTCTGAACATAATCCATGATCACCATACAGCAATGTAAGAGTTACAGCTCTGAACCTGAAACCATGTACACCATACATGCAATGTATAGGTGTTTCAGCGACTGAACATCAACCATGTACACCATACACAATTTAGTGTTCAGCGTCTGAACATAATCCAAGTTCACCATACATTCAATGTAATATTCAGCGTCCTGAACATAATCCATGTTCACCATCCATCAATGTAATCAATCAGCGCTGAAACATAATCCATGTTCACCACCAGCAAAGTGTATTATTAATATCAACGTCTGTCATAATCCATGTTATACCATACAAGCACAGTTAATATTCAGCGTCTGAAACATAATCATTGTTCACCAGCCAGCATGGTAATTATTCACGTCTGAACATAATCCATTTTAACTATCCATCAATGCAATATGTGAGTGTTCTGAACATTGTCCCATGTAATACAATGTTTGAAGAATGCAATATTCATCCAACTATACAGGATATAATACACCATATTTAACTTTGCTTTTCATCAACCAAATTCTAAAGCACAGATAAGTTGCAAGGGTCTACTGTCATTACATAGCAAAACATGCTATGATTTACCACAAGGGTTACATTTACTCTGCATCAAAGCATGTAGATGGCAACAGTTTTTAAGATGTTTCCGATATTCCAATATTTCATGTGTATTTTATGCTTTGTTTATAACTGGGTGTCTTATAGTTTAAAGTTAGTTCACACAACTCACCTTCTAAAGAAAATATCTTACCTCAGAATCTTTAAAAATAAATGAACGCATCGAGGCTTAGTGGCGGGCAAGCGTATATGTTCCGTCCATTTTTTGTAAAATTCTCTGGCAAGTTGCCGAAGGAGGGGTCAAGGGTGGACAGCTGAGCAGGGGAGCATTAAGGCAGAAGTACCAACTGCAACTGGACTACCCCGCAGTCCAACGAAACGCACAAATATTGTCGCAGAGCGTGGTAATTGTTTTAAAAACCGATGGCTAACGGAAGCGTACACGATAAATTCTACGTACGCGTCGCGCATCTCCCGTACAGCAGTTCTTAGTAAACTGCCAGAAATGAAATTTAAACTCTGCTCCCCTCAACTGATGGTTTTGAAATGAAGTAAACTAACTCCTTGCCTCTATCCAGGCAGTCAAGGACCTGATAAGACACGAACATGCCACCTGGGCTATGCGTCGTGGTCCGTCCGAAATACTAAAAACCGATGCCCCGGTGTGCGAACGCATGCAGAACATCATGCGCACACCTAAACCAGATCCACATTTTCCGGAAGTGTATGGCCGATTGTGTGCCGTGGACACAGATGACAACAATGACCAAACCGCATACACACGGACTGGAGATAAAAAAAAGCACATGATGTTTTTCAATTACTCCGATATTAAAGAAAGAAATGTTGATGACAAAGAGTATAAGTTGCACTATGGAAACTGGAAAAAGTAATGACACTTAAAATTTTTCCAAAGTTTTTCTCAATCATAAAGGAAAAAGTAAACCAAGAACCAAAAAGATAAAAAAATAAACACAAAAAAGATAAAAAGATGGAAAGGATTAACACACGAAAGAAAACACTAATTGATTGGAAAAATAAGAGAAATTGTAAATGAGAAGAACCTGCTGGAAAAAAGAACGATAGTGGGAATTCAGGGAGTGGACCCTTGTTTAGAAATACAGAGCCAGTAAAAAAAAACCAACAACAACTATTCTTGAATTAAAAATGACCACGTAGTCCTGTCACAGAATGCAGTGCTATGTATTGGACAACCATCCATTAATCCTGCTGCAGCTGCAGCAGAGGGTAGATAGACGAGATCTGTTTCCAAAGAGAGAGTCGAGTGGACAAATTAAGAACTAGATACAACAAAAATCGAGAGTTTTGCTGGATGTATGCTACGATTGTCTGTCTAAATGGTGTAAGTGATGAAACACGAAACACGGTTCCTCGCTATTATTATTATTTAATATTTTTTTTTTAATTAATTTATAAATTTATCTATCCTTATCATTATAATTATTATCTATCTCAGTTATCGATAATAAAATATAAATATATTGTTGGTTGTAGCTGTTGCCTGTAGCTGCTTGTTAAGATCCCTATGCTTCTACTCTTTTGTCTGCTGCACTTTGCACAGTGATTTCCGACTGAGATTTTCCTCGTCTAGATTTATAGAGTGGAATCTCGTCATAAAGTAAAACCAAACAATACAAAACAATGAATACAATACAATTACCATATCAATATGAATAACATAATTTTTTGAACATGCACATTACTGCTGACAGTGTCATTGAGCTGGATACAGACCCACGACCGATATACATATAAAACAATATATCATATAAATATATATATATATATATATATACTATAATATATATATATATAAATATATAAGCTATAAATATGATGGATATATAATATATTAAGTGGTGAGTACTTTGTGTCTGTGTGAGTCGTGTGTGTTGTCCCCCATTTTGAATCTGTTTTTCAGAAAATAAATATTGAACAAAGATATATACACATCCACAATCAAAAAAATACAAGAAAAAACACTAAAGAAACCAAATCAAACAAAATCAAAAAACATGTTACCCACAATCCAAAAATACTCACTATTTCCATTGTGTGCAGATGGTAGTGTTTGTTGGGGGACAGCATTGGTGGAGCTGGTGGTGAGGGTGTGTATCGGGAGACTGTTGGTGGTGATGGGAATGGTGGTGGTGTGTGCTGGTGGTGGGGGTTTTGTATCGGAGACATGGTTGTGATGGAAATGGTGAGGTTTGGAGCTGGTGGTGGGGGTTGTATCGGGAAGACAAGGTGGTGGTGATTGGGGATGGTTGTGGTGGTGGAGCTTGTAGGTGGGAGGGTTATTATCTGAACATGGGTGTTGTGATTGGAAGAGGTGGTGGTGTGCTGGAGTGGGGGAATACGGGAGACACTGTGTGTGATCGGGGATGGAGTTGGGGTGGGTGCTGGGTGGGGGTTGGGGTTTTGTTATCGGGAACAATGGTGTTGGGTTGAGGAGGGGTGATGAGTGAGTGTGTTGGGGATGGGGGAGGTGGGGTCTGGGTTGTGGGTGTGGTTGGTGGAGATGGGGTATGTGTTGGGGTGTTGTGGTGGTGGGGTGAGGTGGTAGTGTGTGCTCCGTAAGTGGTGGTGGTGGATGGGGGTGGTGGTGGTGGTGGGGGTAAGGGAGGTGTGGTGGTGTGATGGGGTTAGTGGTGGTGGTTGGGTAAGGTGTGGTGGTGGTGGTGATGGGTGTGGTGCTACTGTGTAGAACAGTTTAAACCCCTTCCTTTTCCGTGAATGCTGCCATCGGAGGTGAAAGCGGATGTACACCTGGCTTCCAGTACGAATACAACAGGCTGGATGATCCTGCCAACACATCTTAGTGCTTGATTTAGACTGAAACCAAACAGGTAAAGCAATGAAGAAACATCTCATGGAAGGGCAACCCAATTAGGAAATCTTCAAAGAAAGGGTAACTGTACTGGAAGGATAACTCCATGACGAACACCTCAATAAAGGGAACAGATTGGAAGGACGCAATGAACAACAAGTTCACTGAAAGGGCAGCTTATGCTAACACCTCAATAAAGGACAACTCAATCAAATAAAATTCAAAAGAAAGGCAGGTTGTTAAGAACACCCAATGAATGACACACCTCAGTGACGGGAATAACTCAAAAGTACAACTCAATACAGAAGGAGCTTATAGAAAGCACCTTACTAAAGACCGCACCAATAAAGGACAACTCAATAAGGAAAAACAAAGTCATCATTAGAAAACACTACACTTTCAACCTTCTAATCATCAATATGCTGAATCCTTAAAAGATCAACTCGAGTGGTATCAATACCTTCAGTCTTATTTACTGATGCTGATCTTTCTATTGTTGTCGTTAAAGGGAATTATTTTCTTACAGTACTGCTGATTCTTCTAATATCAACACTAGGATATGATAGCTTCAGGTTTTATCTACCGTTTACCGAAATCTAAAAATATCACTAGCATATAAATAAACCTTTTTGTTTTCATTTTTTTAATATACATAATGCTGATTCTTTCCAGAGTGCAATCCCTGAGTTGTAATTTCATTAAATTAGAGTATACTACTGCTGCAGGCAAAAGTTGTTTTTTAATTGTCCACAACCACAGATCCTTATTGTCACCAAACCCGACAGATGAGTTCATTGCCCACCCCACAGATCCATTCATGACCAAACCACAAAGTCATTCATTGTCCAAACCACAGGTTATTCATTGTCCAATTCCACATATCATTACATAGACCAAACCACAGATCAATCATTGACCAAACTCACAGAACATTCAATTGACCAAACCACATATCATTCCAATGCCCAAAGTCACATTTCATATTTTTGTTCCAAACCACAAACAAACGACTATTGTCCAAAACCCAGTTTCACGAAAACACAGACTAATCATTGACCAAAACCACAACCAATTTCCCTGTTTGGCTCATAACGGATGAAACAAAATTTACAAATCTGCATACACATACACGGGACTAGCTTAAAAAAGCCCGGATGAGTATTTCTTCCATTATCTTCAAAAAGAAAAATAAAAAGAATGAAATAATAAAGCATATAATATCAACTGGACCAGGCTACTTTACAGAAAGACTTCCAAACCTACAGGACTTTCCAAGGAGACATTGAGAACTTTGAGATGTTTAGGGTCAGGATTGAAGTGGATGTTGTTCTGTGAGGACGCCATTTCTAGTCATTCTGAGGACTATCTGAAAACAGTGCATAATGAAATTGTTAAATGATGTGAACTTTGCACTACTCTGCCAGCAATGTCCCCTAATCAGTCTAATCTGCACGGTGAGCTGTTTGCTGGGTGTTTTACCATGAAATATGGGTACATGGACAAAGCCCCTTAATCAGGTTGTGACACCCTGCCAACCCAAACGTTTTGAAGGTCACAGTCTGTGTGGAATTTAAAGAATAATCTTGGTGTGTGTTGTGATGTGTTGTAGTGTTTAAGTGTGTTGTATGAGTGTTGTAGTGTGTGTGGTGTTGTGTGTGTGTGGCTCATACCTTTTATTTCTGACTCTTTTACCCTTTCCTTATCCACAACCACTGACATCGTCTTTTCCCGCCAGCACAGTCAATCCCAGCTAGAGGTGCTGTAGATATCATGATCTTTCTCTATTATTCATCCTACATATTATATCATATTTGTCATTTTATCTCTTTGATCTTAATAATTTTCCTCTCTTATATTAATGGGTACAGACATCATCAGGAATTTTGAAGTACAATTCTCTCGCGGAATAAGTGTGATTGTCCTGCACTCATTTGACAAGCGTACCATTCCTTGTGGCTTATACAATGAAAACAATTCAATTTGATTTTTCCCCCCACTATATTTATAAAAAAAATATTTACCCTCACATGGTAATCCAATCCGAAAGGCCTTTCAATATGATAGCAGCGAACCCACATTAAAAAGTCAATCATGCCAATGTATACAAGCAGCATACTGTAATAGATAAAAGCACAGATTTTCAGGTTCACACACCAAACTTTTACAGAGAAATCCATATGCTCACCTGTAAAGGGTGAGTAGCCTTGATACTAGGCACTATCAAATTATCAGACGTTTTGTAAATGTGTGCATTAGTAGCCTTTCTACTTCGCTTTCTATTCTCCCCTAATGTTTTGGTAAGAATAGCTCCGTTGCTGTCATAGGGTTCATTTATTATGTCCAATGCATGTTATAGTACATATACTTCATTTGCTGACTCACACAAATCATTATCACTTAGAACAGCTCTGACCTTTGATAGAGGAAGAACGGTGGAATCCCACATAAAAAGGTTGATCATATGTGACACATGACCTTTTCAACAGAAACAATCATCAAGGATCTAGAGGAAACAACAGGTAACTCACAGTCACTGAGCTAAGCTGTACATACCCTACGGATCATTTAGAACACTCATGAACACCAGCGTGCTCCTTCATTTTAATTAGATATTTGTGGTCACTGAGCATCAAACAAGCATTCTTCACAATCTGCACACATACATCACATGGATGTATTTTCAATCCCCTGTACAGAAAAACATGTAAGTCTTCATTTCATTGTTGCAGACTAGATTCCTATCATAATAGAGATTCCAAACCATAAATATTTCAAAACCATGCAGCTGTGACACTGACTGGAAACCAAGTCATAAGAAACACACGAATGCAAATCTTCACACTAGGAACACGCACAGCCCGTCACATTCTCAGACATCAGAAAGTAACACACAGAAGACGGTAAGACTTTATAAACAAACAAGCCAGGATGTATGACCATGCCTTTCCAAATCAAAAGAACAAGTCAACCTTACCACACTCTTATCACATGGAAAACCAGACAGAAAATTATATTAACTTGAATTACTTCATTACACTAGTGGGACAACAAAGGTCTTTAGAATATTTTTTCTTCGTCGATCTTGAACACAAAGTATTAAATAAATATTTGACGTTTTTCGAGTTTATGGTTGCAATCATTAGTATAACATATTACCATGGAGGTTCCACCAAGGAAAAATAAAGTGTACATAGCATGCCATTCCCCCCACCCCTAGAGCAAAACACCTAAGCCACAAACAAGCATTTAGTTACAGAGTGTCCTGATAACCTCTTTAAGCAGCACATCATATTAGTGACAACCACTTGTGATTGTCTTGAGAGAAAGGTTACTGTAACACATTTAGCTATCCACTTAAAATCTGTTAAGGTGTCCCATGCAATCATAGTCACCGACATTCAACCATTGAATGAAAATGTTTAGATATTCTGAACCAGTTCCAAAGACCCATCATAGTGATGGCGGTCGCCCATCTCCTCTCCCTCGCTGCTATTACCTACTCATGATTTCCAAAGAGGGCATACCTTTACCTCTTGGTGAACTGGGGGACTGTATGAGGCCAAGGCAACAAAACGTCACCCATCCACTTGGTCAACCCCTTAATCTGCTTGACCTTAGCTTTTGGGTAAAGCGAGATCACCGACTTTTAATCAACCCCTTCCCCTTGATGGCTATTACTGTTTCAGTAGAAAAACATCTCTGTATCACCCTCCTCCTTCCACACATGTATACTTCCTACTTGAAACGATCTAAGAGAACTTTTGCTATATATTGTTTGACATTCATTTTTTTTGGTAAACATACTACATAAATTTTGCAGACTTCTTAGTTTTACTTTTCAAATAAAATACCATCACTTTAGAACAATGAAGATTCTGGTCACTTCAATCAGCCCCTCCCCCAAAAATTATTCTATCAGCTATATCTCAGTGCAACATCCACATTACAAACAGCAAAACCAGTTTACCATACCTTAAAAACATGAGAGTTCCTCATCATTAACTCAATAGCTCATCACTTTTCCTAGAAGTGCACAAATCACAGCACCAAGGAATAAGTACAATAGTGAGAAGAAGCATGATCTGTACATAGCCCATGATGAAGTCGGTCCTGCCGTCCCATGACAACGTTGTCTGTCATCAGGTATCAATGCCCTTATCCGAATTAAATCCTGAATTAAAAATAATAGATCTCTAAGCTCTACTGAACGTGTAAGATTGCATGCTTTTAACCCCTCTATACATAAGCAGGAAGCAAACGAATCAGCTCTACCATGAAAGAAATCGGCAATCCACCTCAGTGTGCGGGTGGATTACAGAAACTTGGAACAAACACAGCAGCCGCCCCTGTGCAGTTACAAGCACCGGAGAAGACCCGACAAAATGCATCCCCCATAAGGAATAAAGAAATGAAAACAGCATGACAAAAAACCCCTTTGTGTCTTCGGAAGCATGCATTGTGCATGCTCAGAGTGTGCGCATCGTATTGGATACCATGCATTTTTGCAGTGAACATAACTACTTAACACTTCGCAATCAGATTACACTGGGTAATCACTTTCAAGTACAGCACAGAATCTTTCACGTGATTTGTTAGGTAGTAGCCACTCACAGACTGTAAATTAGCAAGTATTCACAAATTGGTAATAACATACTTGAATAATAATAATAATAATAATAATAAACGGAATTTATATACAGCGCAATATCTTAAAAAACAAATGAAAACGCTTGCAATTCGACCTATTCTTACTCATGCAACCAATTAACAACTTTTTTTTTTACTATATTCGTATGCACAAACGCAAAACAACACGCCACACACACACACACACGCACATACGCACAACACAAACGCCCTCAGATTTACACTTTCCTCCACATCAATAGGCTTGAACCTTTCTAGTCAGTGCCCTACCTCCTGGAGAGGAAGTTGGGGGGGGTGGCAGTGTAAAAAGCGTCTGACAGCTTGTAGAAGTGACTTACAGCTTGTATAAGAGTCTGACCGCTCGTGTACTCGGGTAACTGTGGCAGCTTCATGAGCCCAGCCTTCTGCATGTGGCAGGGCCTGCTTGACACTGACAACAACGGATCCTGTACACTAGGTCCACCATCACAGCATGGCTGCTTTGCTAGTCAGATTGAAGAATTGCCATGTGGGCAGGACATGGTCCTGCCATGATGCAGAGATCCCATTTTGGATGCCTTGCCCACGCAGCGTTACCAAATAAGTTTGGAGGAAGGAAGGAAGGAGCACATGAGTTCACCCCAGGGGAAACCCATGACCGGACACCTCAGTTGGGAATTAAAAACCCTAGTCCCCAGTCACTGTCAGGGCGGGGGAGGAGGTGCCAGCGGTCAGAGCGCTCGCACGTGATCTGACGCCCCCATGAGCAAGGAACGCGAGTGAGACCCCACTTAAGAAGGATGTTTCCCTGATGATCATCGTTACAGAGCTCACTCCCCTTGGAAAGACTTCAGAAAAAAACCCACAATGCCTAGGCCATTGTCAGACGCATGAAGAACGCTGTGCTCTCACTTTGAAACTGTTTGGCATTTATGAAGAGGGGGCCAATTTCATGCTCGGTAGAATCGGTGATAAGATAAATGAAGGCAAGCACACAGGTGATGTACTAAGACACCGTGGCTGACATAGGGGGGTCAGGCTGCTGATGGGGCTACACACAGTGGCGAAATGATGCCAAACCTCAGCATTGTGAACACGGCAGCACTAGTGAAAGCAAACACGTCAGCTTGCCATAGAACCTGTGGACGCTTTTAAACCATACAGCTTTTCCCAATACCCACACTAATCTGCAAAAATAAAATTTAAAATTCACCCCAAAAATAACAGAAAACTCCAAACGACCTGCTCCCCACTCTGCTCCTGTTTTAAGTTCAGCATCCTGAAAGCGCCAAGCATACATCACATTCCTGTCTGCTGGCGGGTGTAACATTGGCACCGTGCATGGCTGCAACGCCGTCACATGCGCATTATTAATCACATGCACCATTATCTTTCCTCGTCGGAACCTGGCACTATGCAGCCCAACTGTCCGGATCCTGCTCCTGAAAAGGAGTGAGGCTGTTCCTGCCAGGGGAGCGTGGGAGCACACAACAGCAGTCCTGACGTGTGCCATCCTTGCGCAGGGGAGATCTCGCTCCTCACCACGCTCTCATCTCTCACTCTCTACTCTCTCTCTCTTCTCCTCCTCCTCCTCCATCTCGTCCTCTCCTCCAATCTCTCTCTCTCTCTCTCCTCTCATCTCTCTCTCTCTCTCTCTTTCCTCAGGAAAGACCCCATGCGTTCAAACCAGCAACAAACAAGCAGAATGCAACTGAAAGAGAAGCAGTGTAAAAGATTACCATTGGACACAGGGTTTTTATTAACTTTCCTTACAGATCACATCTTATCGTGCATTATATTCTCAGAACGAAACACTCCTATTAAAAAAAAGGAGAAGAGAACGAAAGAAAACGAATCAAGACTGACACTGTTGAAAGAGTTGCCTATAAAATTTGTGAACAACGAATCCCTGTTTGTGCCTGACCACATTTACCAGACTCTCTGAATTCTGTTGTGGTGGCCTGGTCTTTCAGCTGTATAAAAGAAAATCGAGGATCTGCTTGCAGCACTCAATGTCATTAACACGTAGGAAAGAACCAAGGCAAATCGACCATGTCCCCAAACAAAACATCGAAGAAAAAAACACACCCAAAGTTCCGACATTAAAACAGAAGTAAAGTGTTGCTAACTCCGTGGCAATGAACTTTGCCCAGGAAGCACCCCAATGTTACGCCAGAAAACCTGTTGTACAAAAGAGCCTAAGTGCCTTAAGCCGCCATCATAGTCATGTGACACGCGATCATGATTCTGCTTAGCGTTTTCTCTTTCTACAAAAAGTACTGAATCAATTCTTTTTTTCAAGTGCCCCCCCCCCCCCATTCGCCGTTATGGCAGCCAGGAATGTAGTGCTTGCTTCACCAAGGAACAGAAGAAAAGAATGTCTTGCAAGTGACCATACCTAAGGACGTGTGTTTGCGCACTGTGTTGGTGTGGATCGTACGTTTGGTGGGATTCGCAACTGTGTTGGTGTTGATGCGCACTGAGTTGGAGAGGATCGCAATGTGTTGGGGTGGGTTTGGAAGTTGGGCAAGCATATGGAAACAGACTAGATGTATCACATTATAATAGGTCTGGAGTAAAAAAGCGGGGAGAGGCAAAAAAAGAATGCAAGAACCATACCACAGATGAAATAGTCCACAAGACTGCCCAGTCCTTCTTGCCCGGAGACACAGAGGCCCTCTTTCCCACCCACACACTTTCCTGGCCGACTTCAAAACCTCGCTTGTGTCCACGACACCCAGAGAACTTCAAACCTCAATGCACTATAATCTTTGTCCACAAAGTTATTCACGCCACCTACAGTATAAAGACACTAGTCAATTTATCCGTGCAATGGAAAGCATTTCGAATCATGCTAAACAATCTGCAAAAAAAGAAGAAAGAAATACACAAAGTAGTCTTATTCATACCAAGTAGCAAACTACATAGTACTTGCTAGCAAGACAGGCTGAAAATATGACATTTCCTGCCCAAAAAGGTATAGGAAAACAATATGCTGGATCTTCCTCATGTCAGTTTGTGTTCCACATGTCAAAGACACAATGTACTGGCTGGAGCCCACAAAACATAAAGCTTTTGTTTGGCCTGTCAATGAGGGATCCTATGTATGGACATCCTTCTTGGAGGTAAAGAACAAACCTCTCATCTAGGCACAGCTATCAGAAACTTTGGTCCTTCTCTTAGACATCTTGATGACGTCATGTTTTCATATCACTCAGCAACTGACAGCCCACACTCCATTTACTTGTATTTTAATTCTGTTTAGTTGTTTGCTTGCTTTATTTTTTTAAATTTACAACGAGAAAGGGGATATATCCTTCAAAAACTGAAATGGTGTCAAAAACTGAGTTCCCAATTCCCTGACAACAGAATTTCTTAGCAGGTGTTATTTATTTATTTTATCTATTTATCTTTTATATCGAGGATAATGTAATAAGCACTTATGTGATTTTTACATCCGTCCCCGTTGTAAGCGGATTTTATAAATTTTTTGTCATCTGATATACCACAGGCAACACAATGGTGCCTAAATCTTCCGAAAAGCGAACATGAATTAAACGAGTGCGCCAGAAGTATCCTGCATGCGTTCGCACGGGTCCTCGGTTCAATAATAGTACAAGTTAAGGACTGTATAAGAAAACTAACTACATCTAAGGTCATTGTGTTGCTGTCAGGGACTAGGAAAGGAACCTTACCCCTCACAATTGTCTGCACATTTCAGGCCGGAGCCATGCTGGCAGGGTGCAGCGCTGAAGCTTCTTACCCATCCAGTGTTCCCAACAATCAATGCCAGTGGCCCGAACAGCAGCAGGCATCCCATGTAGATGCAGAACAGTCTAGAGCCTTGGAAGGGGTGGGGGGGGAGAGAGCAAGCACACAGTCACTCCCTATACTGCAACAAGTCAAGTCCATTGTGGTCGATGGTAAAGAAGCCTGGCTCCCCACAAAAAAATGCCACCAACCACAAAAAACCCCTGACAACGCCCACTGCCCACTTTCTCCCAAACATGACTGACGACTTTCTGTCTGAATAACTAATATTATATGCCTTTACGATCAGCCGGACATTTTCATTACGAAAGTATCTAGTACACATGTAGGCAAGAACACATGGTCTCAAACAGATCATATTCTACATCCCATTAGGCACAAAACCAACGTGACATCTTTTTTGAACACACGAAAAAATAAGCCATGAATCACCCCCCAGGTTTATTTGTAATGCCATACGCATATTAAACTCAAAAATATAAATTTCAACTGCTTGACACAGGTTTCAAAACAAGACATAAGAAGAATAACGAAAAGAAAACCATTGAAAACACAAACCCAAGTAACTGAACCCAGCAACAAAGAAGCAAAAGACCCTGGTAACCAAGGGACAGCAGTGGTTAAAGATATTTAAGTATGTTTCATTTATTAACATTCCAGCACAATGTACACAACAATAAAATGAGCAAAATATACACAAAAACCCATTCCAACCACATATAAAGTAAACAAAAACACACAGAAAGAATGAGCTAAAGTGGTGACTGTGTACTGTTAAATCGGGTTTACTTCACTGAACAAAATAGATAGAGGCAGGTTTTCAAAGTCCAACTATCTCAATGCTTATTTGTATGGCGACATCAAACCGCAAAACACCGTTGTCTGTAGCTGTCCACACCATCCCTATTCCTACTCTTGCCCGGCTTGGTCTCTTCCTTTGTTCTGTCTGAGCTACAGACACTAACTGATGATGAGCGGCATGCAGGTTTGACATACTGCCTTGTATAGGATCAGGACAGCTGGCCCATGCCCATGCAGCAGTGCCACAGCTGGAATAGACAAAACCACGCCCTAGCGCTCCAGCAGACCTCTCGCTGCCAACAACAGAGGAATGTGTCAAATCACCTGATGGAGAGCAGTATCACGAAAGTTATTAAAAACTAGGGAGCCCTTACAAACTGTGGGTAAATTCCTGGAATATCCTGTCGCCAGTCTGCATCTCTATCTATCTCAACTTCACTGCTTTATATGGTCAATGACAACGCATTAAACTGTCACAGACTAAGTTGATATACAACATCACAAAATTGCCAAATAAGCCAGTGTAGCCTCATTAAAGACAAATACTAGGAAAACAGGTGTACATGACATGGGAGGTTATGATGAAAGGTACAAGCCTACGTGGGTGAGCCAAAGCATGCTATAAACAAGGTGAAACGTTAACCCTTATGCATACAACAAGGCTAGATGGAACTGACCCTACACATCAATGAAGGTCACAGAAACAGGCCTGCATGCAAAAACTAATAATACTAATAATAATAATAATAATAATAATATAAACAACAACAACAACAAAAAATAATATAATAGATAACATGATAATTGGAATACATTGAACATATTGACTTGTCAAGGACAGCTAGACGATGAAACGGAAGGTAACACGCTGTCAATGTTCCCCGCTGTATGTGTTGAACATGTTAGGTGGCACTCTGTGTCGAGTACAGACCTCCACATTGCTTGTTTTACACATAAAAAAGCAAATCGCCATGAAATTGTACATCCCTTAACTATTTTGCTGTAAATAATATTTCCTTTCGCATGTCTGTATTTGCAATGTTGTTAGGAGGTTTTTTGTAGTGTTTTTTTTTTTGGGGGGGTTGGTGTTCGAGTTGTCCAAATAGTAATTAAAGTTCCATAGTATGTAAAAAAAACACGAAACAAGCCTATGGCAGAGCAGTCAGAGTAGCCCCAAACATCTGCAGTGTCAACTGTCCGCTAGGAATTTTAGCTCAAAGTTATGGTGCTACACGAGAGGACGACTAAACCCAGCGCTATATACCGTGTAAATTTGATACTACCTTTCTCACGACACAATTACTACTGAAATATGAAGTACTCACCATGCATGCAGCCAGTTGTTCAGCTAACAGTGTATGCAGACTAGCTGATGATGGCGTGGTAACCCACCTGATCATGTGGCGTGTTCTGTTGTCGCAATCCTTAGTGCGTGCTGCATCTTCTTCTCTACAGCCTGCCAGCTGTTTCCTGTGCATGAGAATAGCATAAACATCAGTGGCTAAGTTGCTACGCTGAAAAACGGAGTGTGACGAGCTGTACAGATCCCAAGAATCTCTCTGCACTGCCCATGATTGGGTCTCAGGACCTTGCTAGCTGTTTGATCTGGTCCTGGATTCCAATTGACAACCGCCTGTCCATAATAAAACAGCTGCCTTTCATTGGGCACGTATCAAGAAAGAACTCATGTATGATTGTCAGGAGTTATTCAGGAACAGATGAGATAAAAGCAAATATGCCTTGTATCCATGAAACCACTGTCTGCTGTCAAAACAACACTGAGTGCAGCACATTAACAGGGAATGTCACTCAAATTAGTTTATGCCAACCATATCATTATAATCGGATATTTCTATGAGTATGAAAGGAAAATAATGTGGAATTTAGAATTTGTATTTGTATTTCAGATCAGAACACATAATCATGATCAAAATGTAGCCTTTCAATAAGTCCATGACAAAGGAAGCTGACATTATAAAATATTTACACAAAAAATAACATATAAGCATCATTGTTTATAAATTACCTTCCATATCATGACGATGATCTTAATACTATCCATTTCAAAACAAACCTTGCTTAATATCCTTTGATTAACCACAGATGCACATAGACTTACTTTACCTTTCTCTCCTTCCTATGAGTATTGTTCACAGCTCCGTTTCTCAAGTGAGGATGCCATTTCTGGGCACACAACCAGGAACATTGGAACTCCTTCCTGCCCTATTCATCCCACCACAAGCTCCTCCTCTCCCGCTTCCTCTCTCTAAACGCTCCCCCTACCTGTACAAGTTACACCATCCACAGCAATGTTAAAGGTTCAGACACAGTCCTAACGCTAATCCATGTTCACCATCCAGCAAACGTTAGTGTTCAGCGTCCCTGGACATAATCCATGTTCACATCCAGCAATGTTAGTGTTCACGTCTGAACATAATCCATGTTCACCATCCAGCAATGTTAAGGTGTTCAGCGTCGAACATAATCCCATGTTCACCATAACAGCAATGTTTTATTCATCACGTCTGCACATAAAACCATGATGTCACCCATCCACTATGTTATTATTTCAGCTCTGGACATAGATCCATGTTCACACCATACAGCAATGTTATGTTAGGCGTTCTGAACATAATCCATATCACCATCCAGACAATGTTACTAATTCATCATCGACCTTGACATAATCATGTTCACCATCCCGCAACGTTTATTTATTCAGCGTCTGTATCAAATCCAGTTCCCCATACGCAATGTTACTATTCAGCCCGTCAGACTTAATCCAATGTTCACCATACAGCAAAGTTATTAGATCACGTCTGGAACAGAATCCCATTCACCATCCACATAAGTATTATTCAGCACTTAACAAAAACCATTTTCACCATCCCGCAAAGTGACATTAAGCGTCTGGACATAATCCATGTTCACCATCCATCAATGTTACTATTCCAGCGTCCTGGACATAAATCCATGTTCACCATCCAAACAACGATATTTATTCAAGCGTCTTAACATAATCCATGTTTCGACCATACAGCAAATGTTACTATTCAACGTCTGGAACATAATCCATGATCACCATACAGCAATGTTATTATTCAGCGGTCTTGGACATAACTCCATGTCACCATCCAGCAATGTTATTATTCAGCGTCTGGACATAATCCATGTACAACCATACAGCAATGTATTATTCAGCGTACTGAACAATAATCCATGTTCACCATACAGCAATGTTATCATACATCGTCTGAACATATCATGATTCACTATACATCAGATGTAAATATTTCAGCGTCCTGAACATAATCCATGTTTCAACCATACCAGCAAGTTAATATTCAGCGTCTGAACATAATCCATGTTCACACATAACAGCAATGTTTATTATTCACGTCTTGAAACATAATCCCATGTTCACCATACATACAGCAATGATATTAATTTATGCGTCTAACATAATCCATGTTCACCATACAGCCATGTTATTATTCACGTCTGTAACATAATCAAGTATCACCATACAGCAATTATTGCATACTTCGAAAGCATGAATTACATGGACAATGACAAACACTCAATCAAAACATTGCAATGCAAATTCATGCGTCCTGAACATATTCCATGTTCACCATCCAGCAATGTTATTTATTCCACGTCTGAACATAAACCATGTTCACCATATCACAGCAATGTTAGTGTTACAGCGTCTGAAACATAAACAGTTCAACATAAGCATGATAGAGTTTATCAGGCGTCTGAACATAATCCATGATCACCATACAGCAATGTAAGAGTTACAGCTCTGAACCTGAAACCATGTACACCATACATGCAATGTATAGGTGTTTCAGCGACTGAACATCAACCATGTACACCATACACAATTTAGTGTTCAGCGTCTGAACATAATCCAAGTTCACCATACATTCAATGTAATATTCAGCGTCCTGAACATAATCCATGTTCACCATCCATCAATGTAATCAATCAGCGCTGAAACATAATCCATGTTCACCACCAGCAAAGTGTATTATTAATATCAACGTCTGTCATAATCCATGTTATACCATACAAGCACAGTTAATATTCAGCGTCTGAAACATAATCATTGTTCACCAGCCAGCATGGTAATTATTCACGTCTGAACATAATCCATTTTAACTATCCATCAATGCAATATGTGAGTGTTCTGAACATTGTCCCATGTAATACAATGTTTGAAGAATGCAATATTCATCCAACTATACAGGATATAATACACCATATTTAACTTTGCTTTTCATCAACCAAATTCTAAAGCACAGATAAGTTGCAAGGGTCTACTGTCATTACATAGCAAAACATGCTATGATTTACCACAAGGGTTACATTTACTCTGCATCAAAGCATGTAGATGGCAACAGTTTTTAAGATGTTTCCGATATTCCAATATTTCATGTGTATTTTATGCTTTGTTTATAACTGGGTGTCTTATAGTTTAAAGTTAGTTCACACAACTCACCTTCTAAAGAAAATATCTTACCTCAGAATCTTTAAAAATAAATGAACGCATCGAGGCTTAGTGGCGGGCAAGCGTATATGTTCCGTCCATTTTTTGTAAAATTCTCTGGCAAGTTGCCGAAGGAGGGGTCAAGGGTGGACAGCTGAGCAGGGGAGCATTAAGGCAGAAGTACCAACTGCAACTGGACTACCCCGCAGTCCAACGAAACGCACAAATATTGTCGCAGAGCGTGGTAATTGTTTTAAAAACCGATGGCTAACGGAAGCGTACACGATAAATTCTACGTACGCGTCGCGCATCTCCCGTACAGCAGTTCTTAGTAAACTGCCAGAAATGAAATTTAAACTCTGCTCCCCTCAACTGATGGTTTTGAAATGAAGTAAACTAACTCCTTGCCTCTATCCAGGCAGTCAAGGACCTGATAAGACACGAACATGCCACCTGGGCTATGCGTCGTGGTCCGTCCGAAATACTAAAAACCGATGCCCCGGTGTGCGAACGCATGCAGAACATCATGCGCACACCTAAACCAGATCCACATTTTCCGGAAGTGTATGGCCGATTGTGTGCCGTGGACACAGATGACAACAATGACCAAACCGCATACACACGGACTGGAGATAAAAAAAAGCACATGATGTTTTTCAATTACTCCGATATTAAAGAAAGAAATGTTGATGACAAAGAGTATAAGTTGCACTATGGAAACTGGAAAAAGTAATGACACTTAAAATTTTTCCAAAGTTTTTCTCAATCATAAAGGAAAAAGTAAACCAAGAACCAAAAAGATAAAAAAATAAACACAAAAAAGATAAAAAGATGGAAAGGATTAACACACGAAAGAAAACACTAATTGATTGGAAAAATAAGAGAAATTGTAAATGAGAAGAACCTGCTGGAAAAAAGAACGATAGTGGGAATTCAGGGAGTGGACCCTTGTTTAGAAATACAGAGCCAGTAAAAAAAAACCAACAACAACTATTCTTGAATTAAAAATGACCACGTAGTCCTGTCACAGAATGCAGTGCTATGTATTGGACAACCATCCATTAATCCTGCTGCAGCTGCAGCAGAGGGTAGATAGACGAGATCTGTTTCCAAAGAGAGAGTCGAGTGGACAAATTAAGAACTAGATACAACAAAAATCGAGAGTTTTGCTGGATGTATGCTACGATTGTCTGTCTAAATGGTGTAAGTGATGAAACACGAAACACGGTTCCTCGCTATTATTATTATTTAATATTTTTTTTTTAATTAATTTATAAATTTATCTATCCTTATCATTATAATTATTATCTATCTCAGTTATCGATAATAAAATATAAATATATTGTTGGTTGTAGCTGTTGCCTGTAGCTGCTTGTTAAGATCCCTATGCTTCTACTCTTTTGTCTGCTGCACTTTGCACAGTGATTTCCGACTGAGATTTTCCTCGTCTAGATTTATAGAGTGGAATCTCGTCATAAAGTAAAACCAAACAATACAAAACAATGAATACAATACAATTACCATATCAATATGAATAACATAATTTTTTGAACATGCACATTACTGCTGACAGTGTCATTGAGCTGGATACAGACCCACGACCGATATACATATAAAACAATATATCATATAAATATATATATATATATATATATACTATAATATATATATATATAAATATATAAGCTATAAATATGATGGATATATAATATATTAAGTGGTGAGTACTTTGTGTCTGTGTGAGTCGTGTGTGTTGTCCCCCATTTTGAATCTGTTTTTCAGAAAATAAATATTGAACAAAGATATATACACATCCACAATCAAAAAAATACAAGAAAAAACACTAAAGAAACCAAATCAAACAAAATCAAAAAACATGTTACCCACAATCCAAAAATACTCACTATTTCCATTGTGTGCAGATGGTAGTGTTTGTTGGGGGACAGCATTGGTGGAGCTGGTGGTGAGGGTGTGTATCGGGAGACTGTTGGTGGTGATGGGAATGGTGGTGGTGTGTGCTGGTGGTGGGGGTTTTGTATCGGAGACATGGTTGTGATGGAAATGGTGAGGTTTGGAGCTGGTGGTGGGGGTTGTATCGGGAAGACAAGGTGGTGGTGATTGGGGATGGTTGTGGTGGTGGAGCTTGTAGGTGGGAGGGTTATTATCTGAACATGGGTGTTGTGATTGGAAGAGGTGGTGGTGTGCTGGAGTGGGGGAATACGGGAGACACTGTGTGTGATCGGGGATGGAGTTGGGGTGGGTGCTGGGTGGGGGTTGGGGTTTTGTTATCGGGAACAATGGTGTTGGGTTGAGGAGGGGTGATGAGTGAGTGTGTTGGGGATGGGGGAGGTGGGGTCTGGGTTGTGGGTGTGGTTGGTGGAGATGGGGTATGTGTTGGGGTGTTGTGGTGGTGGGGTGAGGTGGTAGTGTGTGCTCCGTAAGTGGTGGTGGTGGATGGGGGTGGTGGTGGTGGTGGGGGTAAGGGAGGTGTGGTGGTGTGATGGGGTTAGTGGTGGTGGTTGGGTAAGGTGTGGTGGTGGTGGTGATGGGTGTGGTGCTACTGTGTAGAACAGTTTAAACCCCTTCCTTTTCCGTGAATGCTGCCATCGGAGGTGAAAGCGGATGTACACCTGGCTTCCAGTACGAATACAACAGGCTGGATGATCCTGCCAACACATCTTAGTGCTTGATTTAGACTGAAACCAAACAGGTAAAGCAATGAAGAAACATCTCATGGAAGGGCAACCCAATTAGGAAATCTTCAAAGAAAGGGTAACTGTACTGGAAGGATAACTCCATGACGAACACCTCAATAAAGGGAACAGATTGGAAGGACGCAATGAACAACAAGTTCACTGAAAGGGCAGCTTATGCTAACACCTCAATAAAGGACAACTCAATCAAATAAAATTCAAAAGAAAGGCAGGTTGTTAAGAACACCCAATGAATGACACACCTCAGTGACGGGAATAACTCAAAAGTACAACTCAATACAGAAGGAGCTTATAGAAAGCACCTTACTAAAGACCGCACCAATAAAGGACAACTCAATAAGGAAAAACAAAGTCATCATTAGAAAACACTACACTTTCAACCTTCTAATCATCAATATGCTGAATCCTTAAAAGATCAACTCGAGTGGTATCAATACCTTCAGTCTTATTTACTGATGCTGATCTTTCTATTGTTGTCGTTAAAGGGAATTATTTTCTTACAGTACTGCTGATTCTTCTAATATCAACACTAGGATATGATAGCTTCAGGTTTTATCTACCGTTTACCGAAATCTAAAAATATCACTAGCATATAAATAAACCTTTTTGTTTTCATTTTTTTAATATACATAATGCTGATTCTTTCCAGAGTGCAATCCCTGAGTTGTAATTTCATTAAATTAGAGTATACTACTGCTGCAGGCAAAAGTTGTTTTTTAATTGTCCACAACCACAGATCCTTATTGTCACCAAACCCGACAGATGAGTTCATTGCCCACCCCACAGATCCATTCATGACCAAACCACAAAGTCATTCATTGTCCAAACCACAGGTTATTCATTGTCCAATTCCACATATCATTACATAGACCAAACCACAGATCAATCATTGACCAAACTCACAGAACATTCAATTGACCAAACCACATATCATTCCAATGCCCAAAGTCACATTTCATATTTTTGTTCCAAACCACAAACAAACGACTATTGTCCAAAACCCAGTTTCACGAAAACACAGACTAATCATTGACCAAAACCACAACCAATTTCCCTGTTTGGCTCAGACAGATAGACAAACAGACAGGCAGACTAAATCAAACGAATGTGAAATCCAATATCCGAAATTTTAAGTTGTTAAGCCCCTTTTGAGACATTGGGGATATACAATTACAACGAGGTATTACAACAACTCAAATGGAAACAAATACTAAAAACATAACTTCAGAAATAATAAAAGTGATAGCATTGCTTTGCAACATTTTCTTATTTGATAAAATTTTTGATAAACTTAAACTATTCTCTCTCTCTCTCTCTCTCTCTCTCTCTCTCTCTCTCTCTCTCTCTCTCTCTCTCTCTCTCTCTCTCTCTCTCTCTCTCTCTCTCTCTCTCTCTCAGCTGAGTGTGCACACCGGGTCATGTGTTTGTATAATGAAACAGAGGGAGCCAGTGAGCCTACCTGACTAAAGACATTGCTGACATGGAAACCTCGTCACAGGTCCACTTAAGTCCATTTATGATGTAGTGTATTTGAATAATTTATAATGATAATAATAATAATAATAATAATAATAATAATAATAATATAATAATAATAATAATAATAACAATAATAATAATAATAATAATAATAATAAATGGAATTTGTATAAACCATATCTTGCAAAGACTAATCAGAGCGCTTGCATTTAACATATTCTTACAGTCATGCAGCGAATAACTATTAAAAGCTTAAACAAATTCAAATGTAAGCACCTACACACACACACACATACGCACACACACACACACACACACACACACACACACACACACACACAGGTTGTAGGCTTTGGCAGGGTAATGGGATTTTGGTTGTTGAAGGCAGGGGCAGTTTTGAGATGAAAGAGGAGGGGAAAATTAGGTTTGAAATAAATATGTCTTGAGGCTGCGTTTAAATGTCTCATAAGCAGGCTTTTGTCGAAGAGAGAGAGGAAGGTCGTTCCAGATAGATGGACCAGAAATAGAGAAAAAGCGACTACCAACAGTGGATTGGTTGAATCTAGATATTGGTAAGCACAAGGTATCTGCAGCAGAGCGAAGGGAACGAGAAGGAGTGTACAGGTGAAGACATTCACAGAGGTAGGCGGGTGCTGTTTTGTGAAGACATTTGTAACAGAGGGTACTGATCTTATAGTTTACTCGCTGTGGCACAGGCAACCAGTTGAGAGATTGCAAGAGAGGAGTAGTGTGGTCAGATTTTTTTTTTCTTTCTGAGGACTAGTCGAGCTATGACTTTATGATTATATAGTAACCCCTACCTTCTTTTCCTGTTTGCAATTGGCAAAAGGTTTCAAAATCTCTGTCACTCCCAACCCCCCCCCCCCCCTCTCTCTCTCTCTCTCTTTCTCTCTCTCTCTCTCTCTCTCTCTCTCTCTCTCTCTCTCTCTCTCTCTCTCTCTCTCTCTCTCTCTCTCTCTGTCTCTCTCTTCTCTCTCTCTCTCTCTCTCTCTCTCTCTCTCTCTCTCTCTCTCTCTCTCTCTCTCTGTATGCGTGTGTTCCAAGTGTATCTCTCTATAGGTATCCCATCCCCCTCTTAATTTACTTTTTAGACAGAAAACAAAATAGCGTGTAAGATAGGTGTTGTTCTAAATAGGGCGTTGTGTTGTTTAAGTGTCTTGTTATCGTTTGCAGACTAAAACATGCTTCAAGCAGCATGAAGTAGAACACAAACGAGAACTATAGTAGCAGCAACAACAACAACAACAACAATACCAACACTCACAGAACACTAGGCGTTGTCTACAAGACGTCAAGCCTAGAATCGCTATGGCTGAGCAAATGCTGATTCAGTTAAACAACATTTGGTAAGACACAAGCATAGCTAAATATATCAAAATTAGAATTGTCAAACCACCGATCTCGCCTGTTTTGCTTGCTGTATAGATTAGAATCCTGAACACTACGAACATTGGAAAGACAAAATAAACGCAATAAAAATTGGATTCTACATACGACTTCTAAGAGTCCAAATGATCAATCTGAGAAACAAATAAAAGCAGTCTTGATGAACTATCAATGCAAAGACAGTTTATATATTGTTGCGGAAACAAACACTTTGAAGTATGAACAACTCTTTTCTTCATCATATAAGAAGACTGCTTAACGTTGTTAAAATGATTAGTACTATCAGAAATAACATGTAAACTTTGTTCCAAGAGTTTGATTTGTGTAACCAGACAATTGTTGTTCTATAGTAATGTGTTCAAATATCCAGTTATGTGGTGCATGTATAATGTTCAGTTATGATTTTGTTCATTGATATTGAGTAAAATTCTCCATATCCCTAAAGGGATGGCAGGAAATAAAGAACGTGATAAGCGCAGATTGAAATTCGTGGGTCATGCAAACAGAATTACACAGACAAATCTGATGACGACAGTTCTCCAAGGTAAGGTTGAGGGCAGAAGGAAAAGAGGCAGACCACTAACACCCTACATTGCCAACATCACTGAGGTCAGTGGTCTGGGAGGAGGGCTACAGGAGGTCGCAGACCTTGGCGATAAAGGACGATAGTGATCCCTGTGGGGTTGTATTGAGCTCCTACCAACGACAGCCAGCGGCGATGGACAGAGATGAGTCGAGTTTGAGATAGATTGTTCTGTTGCTACGAAACCATCAGTGAATAACGCATGATTAGAAAATCATTACACGTGATAACACCACATCAAAACAAAACAAAATCCCAACCAAATAAAAACAGAAATATGATACACTAAACTAAAAGCATCACACTAAAGCCTGCTGTGTCAACCCAGTGTCATGTACAGCTGCTTTATAAGATAAACCATCTATAATGCACTAGTGCTGCCACTTTCACAAAATGAACCATGCATAACATACCGCCGTCACCATGAAATAAATCCTCTATCATAATCTGTTCTTATCACCTCATGACGTAAACCGTCTATAATAACACTACCGCTGCCACCTTCTTCTTCTTCTTCTTCTTCGTCTTCTCTTCTCCTTCTCCTTCTTCTTCTTCTTCTTCTTCTTCTTCTCTTCTTCATCATCATCATCATCTGATCATCACAGTCTCCGAAGTCAACGTTATCGCCGTCAGTGTCCTAACCGTCATCTGTAATCATGGACTACCACACAACTGTGATCATGATTTTTGTGGCTAAATGCAGTAGAAACAGAGATGTTACGGTCTAAGGGAAACAATCCTACAAACTGATAGCTCACACGCTAGTTTAGTCCCTTCCTTTACTCAGCGTAAGTCTTCTGTTGTTTGTTTGTGTTTAGTTGCTTTCTTTCCTTGGGTGTGTTGGTGTCATAATCACTATCGCGTGATGCTTTGTGCGTTAGCTTCTTTTTAATGATGTTTGTTTCCTTGCTGTGGATATTGCTTGATGGTTATTTCTGCTTCCTTCCTTATAGCCACGCTTGCTTCTGGCCTGTTGATTTGCTGTGCTTGCATTGTTCATATCTTGTCCAGTGGCATTGGAACAAAGGCTCATGGATGCATGTGACGACATCTACTTCCTAAGCAGTCAGCGAGGAAAATCCTACAGAGCTTGTCAACTGGACTATAACTTTATGGTATTAATGGAAGATATTACTGCACACCAAGTTACAAAAATTACATCATCACGTGCCCTTACAATCCATTTGCTAAAAGTATCCCCACCCCTCAAGCTGAAGCCTTTTGTAATATAAACACATTTTCTCATGACACGAACAACTTTCATGTGTCAAATTAATCCATTACTGTTCAGTCCGTAGGTATAACAATAATTATGTGGTTCTGTGTTAAATGTTTCATATTAACCTTCATCACAAAATCTGTCTCTTTCACTGGCACTCCAAACTGGACTTTGACGCAGCAGCAGCAGCAGCAGCAACAAACAGACCCCGATATGCAATGACAGCAGCTGCAACACTAGTAGCAGCAACATTAGCAACAACCGCAACATCATACAACATTAACAGCATTCAAAATCGTGGCTGCAACAAAAGTAGCATTAGCAACAAGAGCAAGAGCAACAGCAGTAACAACAGCTGTACTAGCAGGTGTAGGTTTTGGTCGTTACTGCCGCTGTCCGTGTTCTGTGAGGGAAGCATGGCTCCTTTCACCTGTCCCGTAGTCCTGTAGACATTGGGGCACCCCTGAAGATTTGCAAGCCTTGTGGAAGTCTTCCTTGGAACAAATCATGCGTCTTTAAAATCACAGAAGTCTATTCACATGTCGCTAGCTTCAAACCATCTGCACTGTTCCACATTTATCTATTTATGTATGTCACTCTCAGCCACTGCAGATTATTCGGGCTGCTCTCCCTGGGGAAAGCGCGTCGTCACAAGATCAGCTCCACCCACTTTTTAGGGTTATTTTTCTGTCTGCAACTGTATTTGTTTCCCTATCAGGATGGCTTTTTTTCTACATAATTTTGCCAGGGACTGTATCAGGCATAAAGTAATGTCACTGGCATTCTGTGATGCTACATCTTGGCACCTTGTTTCCTGGCATTCTGTTCATTCTGTTTGGCTGGATGGTGAGGCTGTGTGCTGCTCCCTCCCTGCAATGCCTCCAACAAGATACAACTGCCGGCCAACATTCCCTGACGGTGGTATCGCCTCTACCCTGTGGACAAGGAACTACCCAAAGACAGACCAGATGCAGGGACTGAGTCCGCATACATGTTTAGTGAATCATCAACAGCCCTGTGTCACTTCATATCGTTCCATTCCTGTTTCTTGTGGTGATGATTTGTGCGGCATGCGCGTCTGTGCGCGTGTGCGTGGTCTCTGTGTGTGTGTGTGTGTGTGTGTGTGTGTGTGTGTGTGTGTGTGTGTGTGTGTGTGTGTGTGTGTGTGTGTGTGTGTGTGTGTGTGTGTGTGTGCGCGTGTGTGTGTGTGTGCTTGCTTGTGCGCGCGCGTGTGAATTCCTTGTGCATGCACTATAATTATCATCCCAGTCTACCTTGCACGATCCGAGGTAAACATCTTTATGGGATCGGAACAGTTTTTCATCCCCCTCCTCTGCATGTGTGTATGTTGGTGGATACATTCTTGTGTGCTTCCTGGGGAATACTTCAGGTTTCCTGCTGGAAGTGAGCTGTGCTACTGCCCGTGATGTGAGGAGAAACAAATGGCCAGATTGGCTGGGGTCTTGGAGCCAGTCGGTCTCCATCTGGAAGAGACAGACGACTGTTCCACAGATGACTGTTTTGTGTTGACTATTGCGCGCCCACCTGGTTTCCCATAGGTCAAGGTAGGGCTCCCTGCTCATCTCTACGTTCTGTGTCATCTTCTTCGTTCACCCTCAGCTGCAGGTGGATTTTTTTCCCTTTTAGAGCAGGAGGGGGGTGGGATGCCTCATCTTCTGTGGCGTTCCTGTCCCGCTGTTCCCACGCCGCTCACCTCAATCCCTTTCCAGATTTGCTATGTTGCTTCTCCAGGGTCGAAAGTCCACAGGAAGCCCATCAATATCAGGCCGCCATGGGGCCACCAGCCAGAGGGGCTCTGCACTGCTGCTGGGTCACTTTGGTGGTGTTCAGTGGTGCCTGTTCTGAGCTAACATACGCAGGACACCACCTACTAAGCCCCCTACTAACGACAGTATTAGCTCAGTCGCGGAGCCAGACTGAGTGAGTTGCCCACCCGAGGTGGTGACTACCACAACGTCCCTCCAACAACCATGCCCCGTAAACCTCCAGCCCAAAAGGCCTTGACACAAACTTACCACAGACACAGAAGTGAATGGGGAAACCCAAACTGAGGTCACCATGACACCAGAGCAACTAGAGTCACCGAATCAAAGGCACGTTTATTATTGCATGATGATCAATGGTAATAATGAAGATGTAATGATGCTGCTGTAAAAGTGCATTTTGCTTTGAGACAACTTGATAAGGTTGGAATCTATGCTTACTATCATAATAAATAGACCCAGGTGTCATCTGGATCCAGGAGATACAGACACCTGTAGTGTTGGTCAGGTAATTTGTGCAAAACTCTCAAACTTGCATCCATAAAGTGGATGAAGCTCGACTGTGTGGTCGCAGTCTTCCCACTGAGCCCACAGCACACTCACTCTGGGAAGGAGCCAATCGGAGTCTGACAAATCCCTATGACTCTTATGGAACTCGAACCCATGATCTTCAAGTCCATAACTCAATGCACTAACCACTGCGCCAAGGCCGCTGGTCAGGGGCCGGTGAACTGTTCACCTGTGTACTTGCTGGCGGCAGGTTAGAGGGCGATAGTCATGTTGAGCTTGTTGTGGACATCATCTTGTTTCTGTGTCTTGTGTGATGACGTTGCTGTGTTTCTGTGGGAATGCAGTTCGGGGTGTTTTCCTTTGAAGCTTTCTCATTCTCATGTCTTTTCACATGATATGGTATCAGACTTTTGTCTGTGCACTATGGAATGATTGTTATAATTATACACTCTGCGTTAAAACAGAAGTGTTCCTGGTCTAGAGAGAACTCATGGCTGTGTGACAATCCAGATTGTGTTTGGGTAGAGCTGGGTTCAGTTATGGGTGTTCGGCGGGATTAACGTTAATGTATAGTTGTTGCTTGTAGGTTGTCAGGGCATTTTTCTCCTGTGTAATGTTTGTTTTAACAGAACAAAGTGGACTGCAGATGTTATAAACTAGCTCATTTACATTGCAAGGTAGAGAACTAAGGGATAGAAGAGAAACAACTTCCATCTCGGAGTAAACGGAAATCGTGTTTTCTGTTGGAGGATCATGTGGAACAACGTGTTATTAAACTACAGGTAAGAAAAGGTAAAGCTGTCCCATAACCTATGTGGTCGAAGGGGGGGGAGACATCAGAGACCTCAACTTCTCAAGGGGCCAGCATATTGAGGGCGGCGCTCATCTCCTCTCCCTCACTGCTTTACCTTCCCTGACCCTAAAGAGGGCAGGTACCCATTTACAGCTGGGTGAACTGGGGGACTGTACTGAAGCCAAAGCGTGCAAACGGTCACCCATCCAAGTGGTAACCACACTCGACGCTGCTTAACCTTAGCTGGGGGAAAGCGAGTGCTCTGACCACTGAGCTATCCCGCCCCCTTCCTAGGGGTACAGGAGTGAAATCAGAGTTCACACTCATAGTCTTAGTTCCATGGCGGTGTTTACCTTCAGGCAATTCTTACCTGTGGCAGACTCTGGGACCCCTAGCAGCAGGGGTCCTGCTCTGGAACAGCTCTTGTTTTGCAAGGCACGGAAAACACCCCCAGCACCTTGTGTTTGTCCCCTTCAAGGTTGCTTGTTTCCCACCTGCTTTCTGTTTGTGCCTACGTCCTTCCACCAGGCCATTCTTCCTCCCCATTGCCCATCTCCCTTCACTCTGCCCTAGTGGCCTCTGCAGCCCCTGCAGTTTACATCAGTGCGGACTCCACTCTCCCCAAAAGTCCTTCGGATAAGACTATAAACTAAGGTCCCGTGTAAAAACGCATGCAGAACATCTTGAGCACACGTTAAAACCCGTTCAGCTATTTGGAAGAGTAGGCCATTGTGTCCCGGTGGGAACGGATGACAAAATTTACAAATCTGCATACACACACGGGGACTGGCTTAAAAAAAGCACATGAGTAGTTCTTCCATTATCTTCAAAATAGAAAAATAAAGAAGAAATAAATAAAGCATAAGAATTCAACAGGGACCAGGCGTACTTTCAGGACAAGACTCCAAACTGGACTTTCCTGGAGACATTGAGAACTTTGTGATTTTAGGTCAGGAGTGAAGTGGAGTGGTGTTCTGTGGAGGACGCCATTTCTAGTCATTTCTGAGGACTTCTGAAGAACAGGTGCATTAATGAAATTGGTTACATGATGTGAACTTTGAACTACTCTGGCCAGCAATGTCTAATCTTGTCTAATCTGCACGGTGTGCTGTGTTGTCGGGGTGTTACCATGAGAATGGATGGGGTACATGGACAGCCCCTTAATCAAGGGTTGTGACACCCTGCCAACCCAAACGTTTTGAATTCACAGTCTGTGTGAATGTTTAAGAATATAGCTTGTGTGTGTGTGTGTGTGTGTGTGTGTGTGTGTATGTGTGTGTGTGTGTGTGTGTGTGTGTGTGTGTGTGTGTGTGTGTGTGGCTCATACCTTTATTTCTCACTCTTTTACCCTTTCCACAACCACTGCAACGTCTTTTCCCGCCAGCACTGCAATCCCATCTAAGGGTGCTGTGATCCCGCTTATGGGTACAGACATCTTCAGGAATTTTGAAGGGCAGATTCTCTCAGCGATAAGTGTGATTGTCCTGCTACAGTGCAGGTTGACAATGCGTCAATTCCTTGTGGCTATACATGAAACTTTCATTTTGATTTTTCCACTATTATTTATAAAAAAAATATTTACCCTCACATGGTATCCAATCCGAAAGGCCTTTCAATATGATAGGCACGAACCCTCATTAAAAAGTCATGTCATGCCAATGTTACAAGCAGCAGTACTGTAAGTGTAATGCAAAGCATTTTCAGTCACACACAAACTTTTACAGAGAATTCCATTTGCTCTCCCTGTAAAGGGTGAGTAGCCTTGAGTACAGCACTATCAATTTATCAGACGTTTTGTTAATGTGTGCATTGTATGCTTTCTTCTTCTGCTTTCTCCCCGAATGGTTTTGGTAAGAATAGCTCCGTTGCTGTCATGGGTTCATTTATGTATGTCCAATGCATGTTATGTACATGATCTTCAGTTGCTGTCTCACACAAATCATTATCACTTAGAACAGCTCTGCCATTGTAGAGGACGGTGGAAATCCCACCTTAGAAAAGTGGATCAGTATTGTGACACAGACTTTCAGACAGAACAGATGCATCAAGGGATGCTAGAGGAAACAACAGGGTAACTCACAGTCACTGAGCTAAGCTGTACATACACTCTGATCATTAGGAACACTCATGAACACCAGCGTGCGCCTGTCACTTGTAATTGATATTTGTGGTCACTGAGCATCAAACAAGCATTCTTCACAAGTCTGCACACACATACACATGGATGGGAGTTTTCATCCCCTGTACAGAAAAACATGTAAGGTCATCATTTCTTGCAGAAATAATTCCTCAGAATGAGGATGTCACAAACCATAATTATTCAAAACCATGGCAGCTGTGCACTGACAGGGAACCCAAGTCAGTAAGAAACACACGAATGCAAATCTTCACACTAGAACACAGCAGCAGCCCGTCACATTCTCAGTCATCAGAATGTAACACACGGAACTTTATAAACAAACAAGCCAGGAGGTATGACCATGCCTTTCAGCAAAAGAACAAGTCATCCTTAGCAACACTCTTATCATCATGGAAACCAGACAGATAATTATATGTACTGTTGAATTACTTCAGTACACTAAGTGGGACAACAAAGTCTTTAGGATATTTTTTCTTCCGTCGATCTTGAACACAAAGTAGGTTAAATAAATATTGACGTTTGCGTGTTATGGTTGCAATCATTATGTATACATTATTACCATGTAGGTTCACAAGGAGAAGAATAAAGTGTACTTGCAATGCCATTCCCCCCACCCCTATACAAAACACCAAGCCACAAACAAGCAGTTAGTTACAGAGTGTCCTGAAAACCTCTTTAAGCAGCACATCAATTAGTGACAACCACTTGTGATTGTCTTGAGAGAAAGGTGTACTGTAGACACATTTCTGCTATCACTTAAATCTGTGTATGGGTGTCCCATGCAATCATAGTCACAGTCATTTTCAACCATTGAAGGTAAAGGTGTTAGGATATTCTGATCCAGGTCCAGGAACCAGCATAGTGAGGGCGGCGCCCATCTCCTCTCCCTCGCTGCTTTACCTCTCTGTTCCTAAAGAGGGCAGGTATCATTTACCTCTGGGTGAACTGGGGGACTGTAGTGAGGCCAAGGCAACAAACGGTCACCCATCCACTTGGTCACCCCGCTTAATTCTGCTTGACCTTAGCTTGGGGAAAGCGAGAGCTCCGACTTTTAATCTACCCCTTCCCCTTGTTGGCTATTACTGTTCAGAGAAAAACATTCTCTGTTCACCCTCCTCCTTCCACACATGTATACTGTCCTAACTTGATACGTGATCAAGAGAATCTTTTGGCGATATACTGTTTGACATTCATTTTTTTGGTAAACAGTGACTACATTAATTTTGCAGACTCTTAGTTTTACTTTTCAAATAAAATACCTTCACTTTAGAACAAGAAGTTCTGGTCACTTCAATCAGCCCCTCCCCAAAATTAATGTCTATCTGCTATAGTCTCAGTGCAACAGTCCACAGTTACAAACAGCAAAACCAGTTACCAGTCTTACATTGAGAGTTCCTCTTATAAACTTCAATAGCTCCACACTTTTCCTAGAAGTGCACAAAAGCTCAGCACCAAGGAATGAAGTACGAGAGGGAGAAGAGGCATGGAGCTGTACAGTAGCCCAGTGATGAAGTCGGGTCCTGTCCGTCCATGACAACGGTTGTCTGTCATCGTGGTAGCAATGCCCTTCGAATTAAATCTGAATTAAAATAATAATCTCTATGCTCTACTGAACGTGTAGATGTGCAGGTGCTTTTACCCCCATCTATACATAAGCAGGAAGCAAACGATCAGCTCTACACATGAAAGAATCGGCAATCCACCTCAGTGTGCGGTGGATTACAGAAACTGGAACAAACACAGCAGCCCCTGTGCAGTTACAAGCACAGGAGAAGACCCGGCAAAATGCATCCCCATAAGGGAATTAAGAAAGGAGAAGACAGCATGACAAGAAACCCCTTTGTGTGTCTGCGTATGCATGCATGTGCATGCCTCTGTGTGTGCGCATGCGTATTGGATACCATGCATTTTGCAGGAACATAACTACTTACACATTCCATCAGATTACACTGGGTAATCACTTTCAAGTACAGCACAGAATCTTTCACGTGATTTGTTAGGTAGTAGCCACTCACAGACTGTAAATAGCATGATTCACAAATTGGGTATCATACTTTGAATAATAATAATAATAATAATAATAAAGGAATTTATACAGCGCAATATCTTTTAAAAACAAATGAAAACGCTTGCATTCGACCTATTCTTACTCATGCAACCAATAACAACTTTTTTTTTTACAAATTCGTATGCACAAACGCACACACACGCACACACACACACACACACGCACACGCACACACATATACGCCTGCAGATTTTACACTTTCCACATCAAAAGGCTGACTTGTCTAGTCAGTGCCCTGACTCCTGGAGAGGAAGTTGGGGGGGGGGGGGCAGTGTAGAGAAGCGTCTGACAGCTTGTAGAAGTGTCTGACAGCTTGTAGAAGTGTCTGACAGCTCGTGTCTCGGGTAGACGTGTGCAGCTTCATGGAGACCAGCCTCTGCAGGTGGCAGGGAGCCTGCTTGACACTGACAACAGGTCTGTCACTAGGTCACCAGTCACAGCAGGGCTGCTTGCATGTCAGATGGAAGGAATGCCATGTGGGCAGGACATGGTCTGCATGATGCAGAGATCTTGCCTTGCCACGCAGCGTTACCAGAAGAAGTGTTGGAGGAAGGAAGGAAGGCAGCACATGAGTTCACCCCAGGGGGAAACCCCTTGACCGGACACCTCAGTGGAGACTTAAACCCGAGTCCCCAGTCACTGTCAGGGGGCGGGGGAGGAGGTAGCCTAGCGGTCAGAGCGCTGCGCTCGTGATCTGACGGCCCCGGAGCAAGGAACCGAGGAGACGCCCACTTTAGAGGATGTTGCCCTGGAGTGAACATCGTTACAGACTCCACTCCCCTGAAAGTCCTTCAGAAAAAAACCCACTATAAGCCAAGGCCCATTGTGCAGACGCATGCAGAACGCTGTGCTCTCACTTTGAAAACTGTTTGGCGTTGTTGAAGAGGGGGCCATTTCATGCTGGTAGGAGCGGGTGATAAGAGTGAAATGAAGGCATGCACACAGGTGTTGTACTAAGACACCGTGGCTGACATGGGGGTCTGGCTGCCTGTGTGGGGCTAAACACAGTGGCGTAATGATGCCAAACCTCAGCATTGGTGAACACGGCAGCACTAGCTGAGAAGCAAACACGTCACTGCCATAGAACATGTGTGACGCTTTTAACCATACAGCTTTCCCATCCCACAACTAATGGCTGCAAAAATAAAATTCCCCCAAAATAACAGAAAACTCCAACGCCTGCTCCCCACTCTGCTTCCTGTTGTTAAGTGTCAGCATCCTGAAGAGCGCCTAGCATACATCACATTCCTTCTGCTGGCGGTGTGTACTGGCACCTGCAGGGCTGCACCCGTCACATGCATTATTATCACATGCACCATTACTTCTCTGTCGGAACCTGGCACTGCAGCCCACACTGTCCGGTCTGCTCCTGAAGAAGGGAGTGGAGGGCGTGTGCCTGCCAGGGGAGCGTGGAGCACACACAGCAGTCCTGTCGTGTGCCATCCTTGCCAGGGAGATCTCGCTCGCTCTCTCTCTCTCTCTCTCTCTCTCTCTCTCTCTCTCTCTCTCTCTCTCTCTCTCTCTCTCTCTCTCTCTCTCTCTCTCTCTCTCTCTCTCTTTCTCAGGACAGCCATGGCGTTCTACCAGCAACAGAACAAGCAGAAGCAAATGAAAGAAAAGGCAGTGATAAAAGATACCATTGGACACAGGGTTTTATTAACTTCAGGTCACATCTATCGTGCAGTATATCCCAGACGAAACACTCCTTTAAAAAAGGAGAAGAGAACGAAAGAAAACGAAGTCAAGTGCTGACAGCTGTTGAAAGGATGCCTAGAAAGTTGTGAACTCGATCCCTGTTTGTGCCTGAGCCTCATTTACCAGACTCTGAATTCTGTTGTGGGTGCTGGTCTTTCAGATGATAAAGAGAAATCGAGGTTCTGCATGCAGCACTCAATTCAGAACACGTGAAAGAACTCATGGCAACGTGATCCTTGTCCCCAACAAAACATCGAAGAAAAAAACACACCCAAATGCCGACATGAAAACAGAAGGAAAGGTGTTGCTACTCCTGTGGCAATGAACTTTCCACAGGGAGAGCAGCCCCAATGTTACGCAGAAAACTGTTGTGACAGAAAGAGCCTATAGTGCATTATGCCGCCATCAGTCATGACACGCGATCATTGATACTGCTTAGCGTTTCTCTTTCCTACATAAAGTTCTGATCATTTCTTTTTTTTCAAGTGCCCCCCCCCCCCCTCCCGTTATGCTGCCAGGAATTAGTGCTGGCTTCACCATGGAACAGGAAGAAAAGATGGCTTCAAGTGCCCAGTACCAGAGGACGTGTGTTTGCGCACTGTGTTGGTGTGGATCGTACTGTGTTGGTGTGGATCGCACTGTGTTGGTGTGGATCGCACTGTGTTGGTGTGGATCGCAATGTGTTGGGGTGGGTTTGGAAGTTGGGCAAGCAGTATGGAAACAGGACTGATGTATCACAGGAGATGAGGTCGGAGTGAAAAAGCGGGGAGAGGAAAAGAAAAGAATGCAAGAACATACCATCAGGATGAATAGTCCACAAGAACTGCCGTCTTCTTGCCTGCGGACACAGAGGGCCCTCTTTCCACCACTCTCTTTCCTGGCCGACTTCAAAACCTCTGGCTGTGTCACACTCCCTGGAGAACATCAGAACCTCAATGCACTATATGCTTTGTCCACAATGGTATTCACACAACCTATCAGTATAAAGACAGCTATTCAATTTATCCGTGCAATGGAAAGCATTCGAATCAGTGCTAAACAATCGCAAAAAAGAAGAAAGAAATACACGAATGTAGACTTTCAGACCAAGTAGCATAGCTACATGTACTTCTAGCAAGACAGCTGAAAATAGGACTCCTGCGCCAAAAAGGTAGAGGTAAACAAAATGCTGGTCTTCTCATGTCATTTTGTTCCACATGTCAAAGTCTCAAATGGTACTGGCGTGGAGCCCAGCAGAAGACATAGCTTTTGCCCTGTCAAGTGTGATCAATGTATGGACAATCCTTCTTGGAGGTAAGAACATACCTCTCATAGGCACAGCTATCAGACTTTGTCCTTCTCTTAGACATCTTGATGACTGGCATTTTTCATCACACAGGCACTGACGCCACACTGCATTTACTTGTATTTTATTTCTGTTTTGTTGTTTGCTTGCTTTATTGTTTTTAAATTTATGCAACGAGAAATAGTTCTTCATAATCTGAAATGTGGTCAAAAACTGAGCCAATTCCCTGACAACAGGAATTCTTAGCAGGTGTGTATTTATTTATTTATCTATTTATTCTTTTATATCGAGGATAATGGAATAAGCACTTATGTGATTTTTACATCCAGTCCCCGTTGTATGCGGTTTTATAAATTTTGTCATCTGTTTCCACCGGCACACAATGGCCTAATCTTCCGAAAAGCGGAACAGGATTTAACGTGTGCGCAAGATGTTCTGCATGCGTTCGAACACGGGGCCTCGGTTTATAGTCTCATGGGAAGGACTGTATAAGAAAACTAACTACATCTAGGTCATTGTGTCTGTCAGGGACTATGAAAGGAACCTTACCCCTCACATTGTCTGCACTTTTCAGCCGGATGCTGGCTGGCAGGGAGTGCAGCGCTGAAGCTTCTTTCCCAGCCATGTGCACAACAAGCAAGGCCAGTGGCCTGCAGCAGCAGGGATCCAGTGTGAATGCAGACAGTCTGACCTGGGGGGGGGGGGGGGGCAGAGCAGCACACAGTCACTCACTTATACTGCAACAAGTCATGTCCATTGTGGTCGATGGTAAAAAGCCTGGCTCCCCACAAAAATGCCCAACCACAATAAACCCTGACAACGCCCACTGCCCACTTTCTCCCAAACATGAACTGAAGTCTTTCATGTCTGAATATCTAACATTCTATGCCTTTAACATCACCGGACATTTTCTTTCGAATGTATTCTAGTACACATGTAGGCATGTAACACATGGTCTCAAACAGATCACTTTTCTACATCCCTTTAGGCACAAAACCAACGTGACATATTTTTTACACACGAAAAATAGCCATGAATCACCCCCCAGGTTTATTTTGTTAATGCCAGACGCATAATTAACTCAAAAATATAAATTTCAACTGCTGTCACTGGTTTCAAAAGCAAGAGCTTAAGAAGAATATACGAAAAGAAAACCATAGAAAACACAAACCCAAGTAACTAACCCAGCAACAAAGAAACAAAAGCACACTGTAACCAGTGGGACATGCAGGGTTAAGATATTAAGTATGTTCATTTTTAACATTCCAGCACAATGTAAACAACATTATAATGAGCATAAATCTACACAAAAACCCATTCAAACCCACATAAAAGAACAAAAACACACAGAAGCAGAGCAAGGTGACTGTGTACTGTGTAAATCGGGTTACTTCTCTGAACAAGATAGGATGAGGCAGGTTTTCAAGTCCAACATTCTCAAGGCTGATTGTGATGGCGACATCAAACAGAAAACACCGTGTCTGTAGCTTCCACTCCATCCCTAGTTCTCTACTTCTTGCCCGGCTTTGTCTCTTCCTTGTCTGTCTGAGCTACAGAAACTACTGATGATGAGTGCATGCTGGTTTGACTTACTGCCTGTGTATAGGGAGTCAGGACAGCTGGCCTATGCCCATGCAGCAGTTGCCACAGCTGGAATGACAAAACCACGGTCCTAGTCTCCAGCATCCTGCTGCTGCTCAACAGACAGAGGAAGGTGTCAATCACCTGATGGAGAGCATAGAAAGAAAGGTTATTAACTAGGGAGTCCATTTACAAACCTGTGGTAAATTCCTGGTAAACCCTGTCCCTGTCTTCATCTCTATCTATCTCAACTTCACTGCTTTATGGTCAATGACAACGCATGTAAACCTGTCAAGGACTAGGTGATTGACAGACACAATTGCCAAATAGCCAGGTGTACGCTCATTATTAACATTTACTAGGTAACTGGGTGACATGACATGGGTGGTTTTGATGACTGGTACAGCCTACGTGGGTGAGCAATGCATGCTAGAAACAAGGTGTAACGTTACCTTAGCATACAACATGGCTAGATGTGAACTGGACCCTGACACATCAATGAAGGGTCACAGATACTGGCCTGCATGCCAATAATAATAATAATAATAATAATAATAATAATAATAATAATAACAACAACAACAACAAAAAATAATAGTAATGATAACAATGATAATTGGAATACATTGAACATATTGTCTTGTCAAGGACAGCTAGACGATGAAACGGGAAGGGACACGCTGTCATGTTCCCCGCTGGTTGTGTTGAACTGTGGTGGCAGCTCTGTGTCGAGTACAGACCTCCACATTGCTTGTTTCACATAAGGGAAGCAATCGCCATGGAAGATTTACATCCCTTAACTAGTTTGCTGTAAATATATTTCCTTTTCATGTCTGTTTTGCAATGTTGTTAGGTTTTTGTAGTGTTTTTTTTGGGGGGGTTGGGTGTTCGGTGGTTGTCAAAATAGTATTTAAGTTCCATAGTTTGTAAAAAACACGAAACAAGCCTATGGCTAGGCAGGTCAAGTAGCCCCAAACATCATGCAGTGTCAAGCTGTCCGCTAGGAATTTTAGCTAAAAGGGTTATGGTGCTACACGTGATGACGACAACCCAGCGCTATACTACCGTTAATTTGATACTTCACTTCTCACTACGGAAATAATGATGTACTCACCATGGCATGCAGCCAGTTGTCAGCTAACAGTGTATGCAGACTAGCTGATGTGGCGGGTAACCCACTGATCAGTGTGGCGTGTTCTGTTGTCTGCAATCCTTAGGGCGGTGCTGGCATCTTCTCTACAGCCTGCCAGCTGTTCCTGTGCATGAGATGAGCATAAACTTCAGTGGCTAAGTTGCTACGGCTGAAAAACGGAGTGTGACGAGCTGTACAGATCCCATGATCTCTGCTGCACTGCCCATGCTTGGGGTCTCAGCCTTCGCTAGCTGTTGATCTGGCCTGGATGCCAAGTGACACGCCTGTCCAGAATAAAACAGCTGCCTTTCATTGGGCACGATCAAGAAAGAACACGTGTATGATTGTCAGGGAGTTATGTCAGGAACAGATGAGATAAAAGCAATATTGCCTTATCCTTGAAACACTGTCTGCTGTCAAATCAACACTGTGTGCAGCACATTAACTGGGAATGTCAGTCAGAAGTTGTTATGCCAACCATATCACATTAATATTATGGATATTTCTATGAGTATGAAAGGAAATAAAGTGGATTTTAGATTTGTATTTGTATTCAGAGTCAGAACACATAATCATGATTTCAAGAATGTAGCTTTCATTAAGCCATACAAAGGATGCTGACATGATAAAATATTTACACATTAAATATCATATTAGCATCATTGTTATATTACCTTGCCATATCATGACGATGATCTGTTAATACTATCCATTTCAAAACAAACATTGCTTAATCCTTTGGATTAACCACAGACACATAGACTTACTTTACCTTTCTTCTCTTCCTATGAGTATGTTCACCTCCTTTTTCTCAAGTGAGGATGCCATTTCTGGGCACACAACCAGGAACATGGACGCCTTCTGCCCCGTCATCCCACCACAGCCTCCTCCTGCTGCACCGCTTTCCTCTCTCTACCTCACCCTACCTGGTACATGTTCACCATCCAGCAATGTTAGTGTTCAGCGTCTGAACATAATCCATGTTCACCATCCAGCAACGTTAGTGTTCAGCGTCTGGACATAATCCATGTTCACCATCCAGCAATGTTAGTGTTCAGCGTCTGAACATAATCCATGTTCACCATCCAGCAATGTTAGTGTTCAGCGTCTGAACATAATCCATGTTCACCATACAGCAATGTTATTATTCAGCGTCTGAACATAAACCATGTTCACCATCCAGCAATGTTATTATTCAGCGTCTGGACATAATCCATGTTCACCATACAGCAATGTTAGTGTTCAGCGTCTGAACATAATCCATGTTCACCATCCAGCAATGTTACTATTCAGCGTCTGGACATAATCCATGTTCACCATCCAGCAACGTTATTATTCAGCGTCTGAACATAATCCATGTTCACCATACAGCAATGTTACTATTCAGCGTCTGGACATAATCCATGTTCACCATACAGCAATGTTATTATTCAGCGTCTGGACATAATCCATGTTCACCATCCAGCAATGTTATTATTCAGCGTCTGAACATAAACCATGTTCACCATCCAGCAATGTTACTATTCAGCGTCTGGACATAATCCATGTTCACCATCCAGCAATGTTACTATTCAGCGTCTGGACATAATCCATGTTCACCATCCAACAACGTTATTATTCAGCGTCTGAACATAATCCATGTTCACCATACAGCAATGTTACTATTCAGCGTCTGGACATAATCCATGTTCACCATACAGCAATGTTATTATTCAGCGTCTGGACATAATCCATGTTCACCATCCAGCAATGTTATTATTCAGCGTCTGGACATAATCCATGTTCACCATACAGCAATGTGATTATTCAGCGTCTGAACATAATCCATGTTCACCATACAGCAATGTAATTATTCAGCGTCTGAACATAATCCATGTTCACTATACAGCAATGTTATTATTCAGCGTCTGAACATAATCCATGTTCACCATCCAGCAATGTTATTATTCAGCGTCTGAACATAATCCATGTTCACCATACAGCAATGTTATTATTCAGCGTCTGAACATAATCCATGTTCACCATACAGCAATGTTATTATTTAGCGTCTGAACATAATCCATGTTCACCATACAGCAATGTTATTATTCAGCGTCTGAACATAATCCATGTTCACCATACAGCAATGTATTGCATTCTTCAAAGCATGTATTACATGGACAATGTTCAGACACTCAATATAACATTGCAATGCAAATTCAGCGTCTGAACATAATCCATGTTCACCATCCAGCAATGTTATTATTCAGCGTCTGAACATAAACCATGTTCACCATACAGCAATGTTAGTGTTCAGCGTCTGAACATAAACCATGTTCACCATACAGCAATGTTAGTGTTCAGCGTCTGAACATAATCCATTACATCAGCAGTAGTTCGGTCTGACAACCATGTTCACATACAGCAATGTTAGTGTTCAGCGTCTGAACATAAACCATGTTCACCATACAGCAATGTTAGTGTTCAGCGTCTGAACATAAACCATGTTCACCATACAGCAATGTTAGTGTTCAGCGTCTGAACATAATCCATGTTCACCATACAGCAATGTAATTATTCAGCGTCTGAACATAATCCATGTTCACCATCCAGCAATGTTATTATTCAGCGTCTGAACATAATCCATGTTCACCATCCAGCAATGTTATTATTCAGCGTCTGGACATAATCCATGTTTACCATACAGCAATGTTATTATTCAGCGTCTGAACATAATCCATGTTCACCATCCAGCAATGTAATTATTCAGCGTCTGAACATAATCCATATTAACTATCCAGCAATGTTATATTGAGTGTCTGAACATTGTCCATGTAATACATGCTTTGAAGAATGCAAATTTCATCCAACTATACAGGATATACTTCACCATATGTTAACTTTGCTTTTCATCAACCATTTTCTAAAGCACTGATAAGTGCAGGTCTACTGTCATTACAGTAGCTAAACATGCTATGATTTACCACAAGGGTTACATTTACTCTGCATCAAAAGCATGTAGATGGGCTACAGTTTTTAAGATGTTTCCGTATCCAATATTTCATGTTATTTTATGCTTTGTTTATAACTGGGTGTGCTATTGTGTAAAGTTTGTTCACACAACTCCCGTTCTAAAGGATAATACTTACCTCTGAATCTTGAAAATAAAATGATCGGCATCGAGGCTTAGCGGGCAAGCGTAGTAGTGTTCCGCCATTTTGGAAAATGCCTGGCTTGTTGCCGAAGAGGGGTCAAGGTGGACAGGCTGAGGCAGGGGAGCATTACAGGCATAAGTACCACTGCACTGGACTTCCCGCAGTCCACGAAACGCCCAAATATTGTCGCAGAGCGTGGAAATTGTTTTACCGATGGCTACCGGAAGCGTACACGATATGATTGCTACGACGCGCGCGCATCTCACCGATCAGGCAGTTTTAGTAAACTGCCAGAAATGAAATTTAAACTCTGCTCCCCCAAGCTGATGTTTTGAGAATGAAGTTAAACTGAACACCTTGCCTCTAGCCAGGGCAGGTCAGGGACCTGAAGACTCGAACATGCCCACCTGGCTATGCTGTCGTCCTTCCGATGAGACTATAAACCGAGGCCCCGTGTGCGAACGCATGCAGAACATCTTGCGCACACGCTAAATCCTGTTCCACTTTTCGGAAGTGTAGGCCATTGTGTGCCGGTGGACACAGATGACAACATTGACAAAACCGCATACACACGGGGACTGGAGATAAAAAAAGCACATGAGTGTTTGTTCAATTACTCCCGATATTAAAAAAGAAATGTTGTGACAAAGAGGTAATAAGTTGCACTATGGAAACTGGAAATGTATTGACACTTAAATTTCCAAAGTTTTCAATCATAAAGGAAAAGTAAACAAAGAACCAAGAAGTGAAAAAAATAAACACAAAATAAAAAGTTGGAAAGGTTTATAAACGAAAGTAAACACTATGGATGGAAAAATAAGAGAAGATTGTAAATGAGAAAACATGCTGGGATAATAAAACGATAGGGGGAACTTCAGGGAGTGGACCCTTGTTGAAATACAGAGCCAGTAAAAAAACCAACAACAACTATTCTTGAATTAAATATGACCACGTTGTCCTATCACAGAAATGCAGGCCATTTATTGGGGACAGCCAGTCCATTAATCCTGCTGCTGCTGCTGCAGCAGAGGGAGATGGAAGAGATCTTGTTCCAAAGAGAGAGTCGTGGGACAAATTATGGTCTGATACACAAATATCGTGAGTTTGCTGGAGGTTGCTGTGAGTGTCTGTCTAAATGTGTGTAAGTGGAACACGATACACGGGTACTGCTATTATTATTATTATTATCATTATTATTATTATTATTATTATTATTATTATTATTATTATTATTATTATTATTATTATTATTATCATTATCATTATTATTATTATTATTATTATCATTATTATTGTTGTTGTTGTTGCTGTTGCTGCTGTTTAGTCCTATGCTTCCTCTCTTTGTCTGCTGCACTTTGCTCTGTGTCCCGTCTGTGGATTTTCCTCGTTCTAGTGTTAGAAGGGAATAGCGTCATAAGTATACAATACAATACAATACAATACAATGCAATACAATACAATACCATACAATATGATAACATAAGTTTCGAACATGCACTTTCTGCTGCCAGGTCTTGAGCTGGATACTGACCCATGATCTATATTAATATAATAATATATATATATATATATATATAGAAAATATGGATATATATATATATATATATATATGTGTGTGTGTGTGTGTGTGTGTGTGTGTGTGTGTTGTGTGTGTATGTGTGTGTGTCTGTGTGTCTGTGTGTGTGCGTGTGTGTGTGTCCCCATTTTGAATCTTTTTTCAGAAAATAATATGAACAAAGATATATACAAATCCACAATCAAAATAATACAAGAAAACACTAAATAAACCAAATCAAACAAGAACAACATGTACCCAAAGCAAAAAGACTCACTATTTCCATTGTGGCTGATGGTAGTGTTGATGGGGACAGCTGTGGTGGTGCTGGTGGTGAGGGTTGTATCGGGAGACATGGTGGTGGTGATGGGAATGGTGGTGGTGGTGGTGCTGGTGGTGGGGGTTGTATCGGGAGACATGGTGGTGGTGATGGGAATGGTGGTGGTGGGGTGCTGGTGGTGGGGTTGTATCGGAGTGGTGGTGGTGATGGGGTGGTGGTGGTGGTGGTGGGTGGTGGGGTGTATCGGGGACATGGTGGTGGTGATGGGGATGGTGGTGGTGGTGGTGTGGGTGGTGGGGGTTGTATCGGGAGACATGGTGGTGGTGTGGGGATGGTGGGGGTGGTGGTGTGGTGGTGGGGTGTGGGGTGGTGGGGGTGGGTGGGGTTGGTGGTGGTGGTGTGGGGTGGTGTGGTGGTGGGGGTGGGTGGTGGGGTGGTGTGGTGGGGATGGGGGTTTGGTGGGGTGGGGGTGGTGGTGGTGGTGGTGGTGGTGGTGGTGGGTGGTGGTGGTGGTGGTGGTGGTGTGGTGGTGGTGGTGGGGTGTGGTGGGGTGGTGGTGGTGGTGGTGATGGGGTGGTGGTGGTGTGGGGGTAGGTGGTGGTGGTGGTGGTGATGGGGGTGGTGTACGTGTAGAACGTTTAAACCCTTCCGTGAGCTGCCTCGGAGTGAAGCGGATGTACACCTGGCTTCCAGTACTGATATACACAGGCTGGAGATCGCTGCCACACAGCTTGTGCAGGATTTTGTCTGAAACCATACAGGTAGCAATGAAGAACATCTCATGGAAGGGCAACCCAATGTAGGAATCTTCAAAGAAGGAGTACTTACTGAAGGATAACTCCATGAAGAACACCTCAATAAAGGGAAGCTGATTGAAGGACGCAATGAATCAACAAGTCACTGAAAGGCAGCTTACTGCATAACACATCAATAAAGGACAACTCAATCAAATAAATTTCATAAGAAAGGCAGGTTATTAAAGAACACCCAATGAAGGACACCTCAGTGAAGGATAACTCAAAGTACAACTCAAGTACAGAAGAGCTTATAGAAAGGCACCTTACTAAAGACCGCACCAATAAAGGACAACTCAATAAGGAAAAACAAAGTCATCATTAGAAAACTACACTTTCACCTTCTATTCATCATATGCTGATTCCTTAAAAGATCATCTCGAGGGTATCATACCTTCAGTTCTTATTTACTGTATGCTGATTCTTTCTAATGTTGTGGTTAGGGATTTTTTTTCTTACTGTATACTAATTCTTTCTAATATCATCACTGTGTACCGATTCTAATAATATCACTAGCATATAATACCTTTTTGTTCAGTTTTTATATACTGTATGCTGATTCTCTCAGATGCTATCCCTGAGTTGTATTTCATTAAATTAGTGATACTACTCCTGGCAAAAAGTTGTTTTTTAATTGTCAAAAACCACAGATCATTTATTGTCCAGACCACAGATGAATCATTGCCCAAACCACAGATCATTCATTGACCAAACCATAAATTATTCATTGTCCAAACCACAGGTTATTCATTGTCCTAACCACATATCATTCATTGACCAAACCACAGATCATTCATTGACCAAACCATAAATCATTCATTGTCCAAACCACAGGTTATTCATTTTCCTAACCACATATCATTCATTGACCAAACCACAGATCTATCATTGACCAAACCACAGATCATTCATTGACCAAACCACAGATCATTCATTGCCCAAGTCACATGTTCATTCTTTGTCCAAACCACACAACGACTATTGTCCAAACCACAGTTCACGAAACACAGACTAATCATTGTCCAAACCACATCCTAATTCCCTCGTTGGCTCATAGCTTTGTCAGTTACTGATACAAACAGCATGCCAAAGCATATACTGAAATAATGTTCTGTTTAGAATGTTATGCTGAGATTGTCTTTATTCATGACCAGCTTTTAGCATAGCAAAACTGCACTCTATACTAAAGGAGAAAAATCCTCAGACGTTGAAGTATGACTGCCTACATGGTGAGGTACGTGAAAACAGTCATACACGTTAAATTCTCATTCAGTGTGTTGCTTACTACCTCACTGTCATTTTCAGGTGAAATTATGACAGACAGAGTGCATGAATTAATCAAGGTGATCCACAGGGCGTTAAGCTAGGAAACGCCCAACAACCACAAGCAATGGTGTCACAACACAGAAAAACCCACAAAGGCTTATCCAAACCTATCCTTGAAAGTATAGGCCTAGAATGATGTGACTAGCTCGTTGTTCTTCATTCGTCCAGACGATGTGGTGGCAGCCGCAGCGATCTCAGGAAACAGGACTCGGAGGCAAAAAATATACAAACAAGACACTTTATTTTCACTCTCGCTCACATTCAAAATCTCACCACCACACTCCTCTCTTCCTAACACCCCTAACCCACTACCAAAAATATCATCATCATCATCATCAGTCCCGTGACCTTGGCGGTCGTGGAGGAGACACGAAAGACGATGCCGTGGTAAGCCTCCTCCATCCATCTCGGTCCTTGGCTCTGCGCAGTAGTGCCGAGTCATTCATCCTGGTCCATTCTCTGATGTTGTCCATCCATGACTTGTTCTGTCTTACCCTCTTTCTGCCACCTTCGAGTGTTCCCTGCATTTTCCCTCCCAAAAATATCAGGAAATCAATAAAAGCAATAATAATACACTATCAGACACTCACAACATGCCCACAAAACAATAGACATGAGGGGAAAAGTCAGCTAGGACAGAGGAACATGGGGACCCTCAACTGGGAGGCTGCTGCTGCTGCTGTGCCGGTGATGGGGGCGGACAACGTCGTGAAAACCCCTGGCAACTCCAGAAGTGGTTCCAAAAGTGGTTCCAGAAATGGCACCAGAAGCAGCTCCAGAGACAGAGTTGCTGAGGATCAGCTCATCTCCCTCTTTCCTCACAGGGATAGGTCTGCATGACCCCACAGCCAAAAGCTGTGCCCACACATTTAGTACAATGTCATGTGTGTGCCGGCCTCCATCCCGCACTCCCCCCTCCTTAATGAAGAACAACTCAGAGAAAGGGACCTTACTTAAGGACACTTATATAAGGATAACCCATTTTAAAAACAAAATCACAAGACAGCATCTTATCGAAGAGTACCTCAATTAAAGACAACTTGCTACACAAAACCCCCCACAAGAAAGTACCATATTGAAGGATACCTCAATACAGGACAAATCAGTGATGAACAAGTCATAGACACGCACGTTATTAACAAACGCTTCAATAAAAGACAATTCAGTAATGAAGACAAGTCATAGAAAGACACCTTATTAACGAACACATCAATAAAGAACTGCTCAATAAAGAACAAAACCAGAAAAAACTACACTTTCACCTTCTATTCAACACATGCTGATTCCTTAAAATGTCATCACTCGGATATAATACCTTTGTTTTTATCTACCGTATGCCTACAGCCACACGTTTGCTTTTAGTTGTCTAAAGCACAGATCATTCCTTGTCCAAAACCACAAATCATTCTTTATCCAAACCACAGATGAGCTGTGTCCATACCACAGATCAACTGTGTCCAAAACCACAAATCAACTAGTGTTAAAATCACACATCCCTCATTGTCCAAACCACATATTATTCATGTACAAACTTATTCGTCGAACCATCAGACAGCAACTATTGTTGTTTGCTATATGAGCAAAAATGCGTTGTGCTGCCCAGCGCATCCGACTTTGCCATGGGAGAGAATTGTCATCTGTTAAGTCTTTCTGGAAAAAGGCAGAAGAATGGACCAAAAATGAAAAAAAAACGACCAGAAGAAAATCATAGAAGAAAAGGGAACAAGGAAGAAAAAAGGAGAAGATATGTCGAAATCACAGATCAACTCTTGTCCTAACCACAAATCAGCTATTGTCCAAACCATAGATCATTGAGTGTCCAAACCCAGATCAGATATGATCCAAACCATAGATCATTGACTGTGTAAAACCCAGATCAGCTATTGTCCAAACAATAGAGATCAAATATTGTCCAAACCACAGATAAATCATTGTCCAAACCACAGATCATTCATTGTCCAAACCACAGATCATTCATTGTCCAAACTATAGATCATTCATTGTCCAAACCACAGATCAACTATTGTCCAAATCATAGATCATTTATTGTCCAAACCACAGATCATTCATTGTCCAAACCACAGATCATTCAGTGTCCAAACCATAGATCATTTATTGTCCAAACCACAGATCATTCATTGTCCAAACCACAGATCAACTATTGTCCAAATCATAGACCATTCATTGTCCAAACCACAGATCATTCATTGTCCAAAGCACAGATCAACTATTGTCCAAATCATAGATCATTCATTGCCCAAACCACAGAACATTCATTGTCCAAGCAACATATTCATTCTTTGTCCAAACCACACAACATTCATTGTCCAAACCACACAACATTCATTGTCCAAACTACATATTCATTCATCGTCTAAACCATAGATAGCCTTCATTTTATCTCTGCAGCTGATGTTAGTGGGATCACTGAGGAGCAAATGAAGGCTTATATGGCCAACTCCCTAACTGGCAAGGTCAGGGAGGCTTTCAATTTCATCCATTCAGGCTTGTCATTTCAGGACATTTTGGACGCCCTCAGATGAAAATTCTTCCTCATGCCTGACGCATATAGACAGAAGTTCTGGGAAGCTCGTAAGAAGGGCAATGAATCCTTCCTCGACCTCGCTGAGTGATTAAGACGTGTCCTAGGATTCTGGGTACGGCTCTCGGGTAGGGACCTAGAAGAACTGGTCCTCACTGAGCAGTTTTTTAATGGGGTCCCTGAGCAGCTGACATCAGAGATCCGTAGCCAGGCCCCAGATGGCTTTTAGGCAATCATCAAGATAGCCCAGGCTGTCTGGGAGGCCAGAGAGGTCAAGTTGCTAAAGCCAGGTGGTCTCAATCCACCTAGGACCACTCAACCCTCTTCAGCTGGGTCTCAGACAGAGGAGAAGGGATATTCCAGAATCCCAAGTGGGGCATTAGCCCAAACCAATGAAACGAGGGTACAGGCTTTGAAAGAAGGGAGCTGCTTCACATGTGGTGGGGTGGGCCACATGGCCAAAAGCTGTCCTACTGATACACAAACCAGGACAAAGCCAGGTTCCCATGAACGACAATTAGTGCAGACAGGTAGCATTACCAGGGGAGCTTTTGGGGCAACTCACCCCTGCCTACCTTCCCTAGCCAGGTGGGAGGACAGACTGCCGCCTCTATAAGGGACACAGGAGCCACCACTTTGTCCAGCCACTCGTCCCTTGCTTCCCCTTCTGCCAAGCGGTCAGGCAGGTGCTTAATAGGTGGCATAGAGGCGGCAGGCTTTCAATTTGTGAGGCCCTGGGTGCTTGTCCATGTGGATACCCCATTCTTTGAGGGAGAGGTATGGGCTGTAGCGCTGGAGAAACCTGTCTGTTCCCATGTCATCAAATTCAGTCACATTCATGGATAGCTCTCCTCGCAGTGTCTCATGACCTGCCAGCTTCTATGGCAGGAGCGGCCACTACTAGGGCAGCAGCCAGGAAGACTAGACCCCACTACAACCAACTGGAGTGCTTAACCAGGAAGGGGTCGACCTCAGGGTCAACAGAGAGACCCTCATCAAGTTTCAGAAAGGGGACCTCTCACTGGAGACTCTATGGGCCAAAGCACAAGTCAATGAGGATCATGATGTTGGCCCAGGGCATAGTATGTTGTGTCCAAGGGAGTTCTGACCTGCATCTTCCACAAAAGAGTTCTCAGACAAAAGCAACTTGTGGTACCCAAGTGTCTGAGAGTCACTCACCATTGTCTTCTCCAGCCTCTCTGCCTCCCTCAAACCTTCTCCATGTGTATCTTCTTAACGCGCGATCTGTCTGCTCTGATGGTAAGCCGGTTTCATTTCTTATTTCATATCTGAACACAACACAGATCATGACATCGTGGTTGCAAAACGCAAACGCCGTCAACTAGAACGGCAATGGCGAGAAACAAAAACTGAAATAAACAAACAGCTTCTTCGTAAGCAAATCAACAAAGTCAAAACCTTACTACATTCAGAAAAAAACAAAGTATTACTCTTCTCAAGTTCTTGATGCCACATCTATGAAATCTCTCTTTTACCTTTCATCCACTCTTCTTGGATCTGCGAAGGTTAGCCCTCTGCCTTCTATCTACAACCACTCTGAACTTCCTTCTATATTTTCTGCATTCTTTTCTGACAAAATCTGCAACATTCGCTCTAGCTTGGATCAGACTCCTTTCCAGCCTGCAATTTCTGATCCTCAATTTTCTGGCACTCTTCTCTTTTTCTTTCATCCAGCAAGCGAAAAAGAAATCGAGTCAATTCTGAAAGGAAGGACTATAAAATCATGTGATCTTGATCCTTTACCTGCTTCTCTTTTCGCACAGTGCCTACCACAACTTATACCTACTACCACGAAAATAGTAAACTCATATCTTGTTTCTAGAAATGTTCCTTCAGCTCTCAAAACTGATTTAGTCACACCACTACTCAAAAAGTATGACCTTGACCCTAACATTCTGAAGAATTACAGACCTATTTCCAACCTACCTTTTATCTCTAAAGTCCTTGAAAAGGTAGTTCTGAAACAGCTCAACAACCATCTTCTCTCAAACAGTCTTCTTCCTATGTTTCAGTCTGCCTATTGCGCCAACCACAGCCCTAAAACCACCCTAGTCTACACCTTAAACACGCTTCTTCTTGCTTCTGACTCGGGGAAAATCTCCCTTCTCCCTCTAATTGGCTGATCTGCAGCCTTCAACACTATTGATCACTCTATTCTTCTCTCCCGTCTTTTTGATTTATTTATTTGTTCTTTCATATTTATTTATTCTTTTATATCGAGGATAATGGAATAAGCACTCATGTGCTTTTAACATCCAGTCCCCGTAGGTATGCGGTTTTGTTAATTTTGTCATCTGTTCCCACCGGCACACAATGACCTACTCTTTCGAAAAGAGGAACAGGATTTAACCCGTGAGCAAGATGTTTTGCATGCGTCCGCACACGGGGCCTCGGTTTATAGTCTCATCCAAAGGACTTTTACATTCAGTTCGATTTTTTTGGCAAACTGGGAAGAAACGTTTGGTGTTACTGCTACAGCCCTCACCTCTCATACCTTACTGATCGATTCCAGACAGTCACAGTAAACAAGATTCAGTCAGTACCTTCCAGACTGGAATATGGAGTCCCGCAGGGATCAGTTCTGGGCCCGGTTCTTTTCACTCTCTACACCGCTCCACTGTCACATATAATTAACCATCATCAGATCAACCATCACTTTTATGCAGATGACTCTCAGATTCTAAGCAGTGACACTCCTGAAAATCTGCCTTCTCTCTTGACAAATATGGCCTACTGCTTTCAAGATATCCAAAACTGGATGATAGAGAACAAGTTACAAATAAACGCTGATTAAACTGGAGCCATGCTTGTAGGGACCAAACACAAACTCTCTTCCATTACAACAGTTTCAACAGAATTTGGCAATGCATCAGTCCCCCTATCCACTGCTGTGAAGTATCTAGGGCTCAGTATCGACAACACACTCTCTATGCAAAAATTCATCACCCAGACCTGCCAGTCGTGCTACTATCAATTACGGCGTATTAGTGCAATTTTAAAGTACCTGTCCACAGACACAACACCTAAACTCGTGGCATCTCTCATTTTTTCACGTCTGGACTATTGCAATTCTCTTTTGGCTGGTCTGCCAGCATCATCTATCCACTCCCTTCAACGTATTCAAAACTGTAGCTCGCCTAGTCCTCACAAAGAAAAAAAAACCTGAGCACATTACCCCTCTCTTGCGATCTCTCTACTGGCTGCCTGTGCCACAAAAGAAAAAACTTTAAGATCAGTACCCTCTTTTACAAATGTCCCGACAAAACAGGACCCTACTAACTCTGTGAATGTCTCAACTTGTACACTCCTTCTCGTTCCCTTCGCTCTGCTGCAGATTCCTTGTGCTTACGAATACCTAGATTCAGCCAGTCCACCATCGACCATAGCTCTTTATCTGTTTCTGGTCCATCGATTTGGACTGGCCTCCCTATCTCTCTTCGCCAAAGGCGTTTTTGAGACACTTTTAAATCCGGCTTCAAGACATATTAATTTTGTTTCAAACCTAAGATTGTCCCCTCCTGTTGCATTTCACAGCTATCCCTGCTTTTCAATAGCCCGACCGTCGTCCGAAACCAATCACCTATGTTGTTGTGAAACATTGCACTTGTTGCGTTCTCATAGAGGCTCTGTAGGACTTTGATTAGGTTGGCATTGATGTTGTAGAGGTTCATAGTTGCCCACAGTGCAGCGTGCCAAACTCTGTCGAATGCTTTCTTAAAATCGATAAAGACATGGTAGAGGTCCTGTTGATGCTGGAGATATTTTCCATTATGAGTCTTATGTTGAAGATCTGCTCTGTTGTACTGCGTCCAGGTCTGAACCCAGCTTGTTCTTCTGCGATGATTCTTTCAGCCTGTGGTTTGAGCCTGTTCAGTAAGATCTTCAACATCACTTTGCTTGGGTGACTGATGAGACTAATGGTGTGGTAGTTCTGGCATTGTTGGAGGTTGCCTTTTTTTAGGAAGTGTTATCATAAGGGATTGTGTCCACGCTTTTGGCCATACTCCAGTCTGCCAGATCTTGTTGCAGATTTGGTGGAGTACGTCTATTCATAGATCACCTTCTGCTTGCATCATGTCAGCTGGGGCATTATCAACACCTGCAGATTTTCTCGGTTTTAGAGATGAGACTGCTTTTACAACTTCCTCTCTCAGTAAACTACATGAGGCTGTTTCAGATGACGGTGGGACATTCAGCACTTCAGAATCTCCAGTTGCTCTATGCGAGTATAACTCCTCACAATATTCCGTCCATATGTTCACTATGTCTTCCTCTTCTGTCAAGCACTTTCCCGCTTTATCTTGTATGATGGAGGTTCTTGTTGATGTCGTTGCAGTTCGGTCTTTTAGCAGTTGATAGGCCTTCTTACTGTCATTTCTTTCCAAGCTGGTTCCTATCTCCTTACATTTCTCCTCTATCCATTTTCCATACCATCTTTCATTCCTTTCTTCACCTTTTTGGTTGCTTCTTTATACTTTCTTGCCCCTTCTGCTCTCTGCTTCTGACTCCTCAGTTCTCTGCGCTTATCACAAAGCTCTAGGACTTCCTCGACAAAAACATTTTGATAAAAAATGTCTTAACACTATTTCCCCTTTACCCATCACAGCTCACAATTATTTGTTTGCCTGGTACTTTATATAAAACTATGCATGCACTCTCTCTCTCTCTCTCTCTCTCTCTCTCTCTCTCTCTCTCTCTCTCTCTCTCTCTCTCTCTCTCTCTCTCTCTCTCTCTCTCTCTCTCTCTCTCTCTATCTATCTATCTATCTCTCAGAAGCATATTCATGCACACGCTGTTATTTGATGATTTGATATTTTTTTAAAAACCCACCTTTAAATGGTTTTTTAAAGTTGAACAGTGGTTTAGAAGCTGATATGACTTGTTAATAAAACTATTTTTAGTTCTGTTTATGTTTATGTTTATTTTGGCATTCGGATCTTCAACCAGATGGAAGCAATGCGTAGTGTTGCGAAAGCACGTGGGTTTCGTAAGTGGAAATGTCTTTAGCTTTTTTAGTCATCTGATTTTCATACAATGAATTTAGCGTCTTTTGCTTTTCTCCAACAATCTTTCCACACGCATTCACAACTTTATTCAATACGTTCTTGTTTTTTTACATTCAAACAACCAAAACAGCATGAAAACCCATATGACAAGACTGATTCTACAAAACTGCGGAAAACAAGCACATTATTTCATTTTTAACTTTCAGCGATTGCAGTTTTTGAAGGCAGTATATCCTTGATTGACATTTCTTTTGTATAAAAGCAGCGTTTGCATTAAAATTCAACTTATTATCTACAATTGTACCAAGATATTAATTTTATACTCTAGCACTCTCTCTACTTTTGTTCTGTCTATGAACAGATTAGGAACTTGGGGTGTATTTCTGCGAAAAGGAATGAGCATTTCTTTGGTTTTGTTGACGTTTAAGTCAAGATAGTTATTTTTACACCATTTACAGGGCCTTTATACTTCATCAAAATAAACGAAACCTGAGTTGATACATCTAGTAGAGCACAGTCGTCTGAGTATTTTACAACAGGTGTAAATAATGTACCAGTGCAGTCATTTGTATACAGGGTAAAAAGTGCCGGCGCTAAGACAGTGCCTTGTGGTGCACCAGCGGAAGTGTAGGTACCAAGCACAAACTCTCTTCCAACACAACAGTTTCAATAGAATTCGGCAATACGTCTGTCCCTCAATCTACTGCTGTGAAGTGTCTAGGGCTCATTATCGACAACACACTCTCTATGCAAACAATTAATCACCCAAACCTGCCAGGCGTGCTACTATCAATTACAGCGCATTAGTGTAGTTCGAAAGTACCTGTCCACTGATGCAGCATCCAAACTAGTCACGTCTCTCATTCTCTCACATCTGGACTATTGCAAATCTTTTATAGCTGGTCTGCCAGCATCATCTGTCAACTCCCTTCAACGTATACAAAACTAATCAGCTCGCCTAGTCCTCAGAAAGAAAAAAAAACTCTGAGCACATTACTCCTTTCTTGCGATCTCTCCACTGGTTGCCTGTGCCACAGAGAGTAAACTTTAAGATCTGTACCCTCTGTTACAAATGTCTCTATAAAACAGCTCCCTCTTAACTCTGTGGGTGTCTTCACCTGCACATTCCTTCTCACACCCCCCCCCCTGCTCTGCTGCAAATACCTTGTGCTTAAGAATACCTAGATTCAACCAGTCCACCATTGGACGTCACTCTTTGTTTCTGCTCCATTGATTTGGAATGACCTCCCTCTCTCCCTTCCCCAAAAGCCTTCTTATGACGCTTTTAAATCCGGTCTCAAGACACATTTATTTCAAACCTAAGATTCTCCCCTTTTGTTCCATTTCATTTTTGTTCCTGCCCTCAACCGCCAAAGCCCCATCACCCTGCCGGAGTGTTCAACCTTTATGTGTGTTCGCGAGTGTATGTGTGAGTAAGTATGTATGTGTGTGTGTGAGTATATATTTGAATTAGGAAAAAACAACAACTATAAATTGTAAATGGCTGCATGTGAATGAGTAGGATGAATGAAAGTGCTTTGATTTGTTTCTTTGCAAGATATAGCGCTATATGATTTCAATGTATTATTATTATTATTATTATTATTATTATTATTGTTGTTGTTGTTGTTGTTGTTGTTGTTAGTAGTAGTAGTAGTAGTAGTAGTAGTAGTAGTAGTAGTAGTAGTAGTAGTAGTAGTAGTAGTAGTAGTAGTAGTAGTTGCGGCTGGCGTATCTAAAAGGTGACCACAATCCTCATCAGTGATCTCATCACTTACGCCCAGTAAGCCAGCGACACATGGTTTGGGCCATCAAGTCTCAATGCCACTTAATCAACCTATGGCCCATCAATGGATATGGTGATGTGGGCGGAAACTATCTTAGAGGGGTGTCTGCTGAGGACAGCATTTTCAAGTTTAAGACACATGCAGGTAGACACAGTGAGCCATAGGGAGTGTGAGCCCCCCTGCTTATTCACACATAGTTCTTGGGGGGTGCTATAGTGAAGTAAAGGGGACTGGACCTTCCCCATTTACAGGTAAGAGACGTTGAAACAAGAGATGACCCTCCCTCCTGACTTGAGACATCCCCACTAGGAGGGCTTTGCTGCACCCTCCAACTGTTTAACCCCACAGCAGGGTACTAGTCCATGCTGGGGTCAGTTCTTATGCAGGCAGGCCCATGGGAGAGCCAGTAACTTCCCTTGGAAGGCCTGTACTTTTTCCAAGTTCTCTACCCTCCTGGAAGCCCCAAGCCAGATGGCGTCACCCACTAAGCAGCTGAAAACCCGGAAAGGTATGGGAGGGACGGGCTGTCATGCCCTTCCCTATGCAGAGACGAGGGCCATCAGGTGGCTGAGAAGCCAGTTTGGGGCCAGTAACGACAGTCACTCCTATGGAAGCAGTGGAGGATCGACCTGGGGTAAGGTTCTGGTGACCCTCACTTTTGGTGGGGGGTTTGCCATGACACAGTCCCAGGTTCAGATCCTCACACCCCTTCACCACCCCACTTACACCTCTCCTGGCCTCTAGGGTGAGGGACTAGCACCCTGAACCAGGAGGGAGGAGTGTGGTTTTAAAGGGACTGACAGTAGATCCTTAGCTCCACACCACTGTTCTCCCCCCTCCCCCATTTATTTCCTCTTAGTTTCATTGGCACCCCTGAGTGCAGGCTATGGTGCCAATAGAGACTAATAATAACCTCTCCATCATTCCGCCTCTGCTGGCACAGCAGTCTGGTATGTGAAGCACGTGCAAAGCAGAATTTTACTGAAAACGGTAGAGGGATTTCTGTGTTCAGGAGAGTGCAATTCTGCACTGTCTGTCTGCTACTGTGGCACTTTGCCCTGGGCAGCCAAAGTGGATGAAGACAAACAGGAACTCTTAGCTGATGTAGGAAGTTAGGTACTACGATCGGTACGGCGAAGATATAACCCTGCACAAGCTTCCTGAGGTTGGTAGTGTGTGGGCAAGGGTTTGAATTGTTCTGTTAAGTGTAAACACTCAGAAGTGTTGAACATTATTTGTTGAGGCACTTACAACTCTTTAGTTTCAAGGATTTACTCACTCTGCCAACTGGAGTGGGTGGGTGTAGCACTGGGGTTTGAACCCTTGACTTCACCACTTTCTGTTTTGTTGTAATAGTCTCTTCTCTTGAACTCTGCCTTGTTGGGGGAAAAGGGAGTAGATTTTTCCAAACATACAGGTTCCCTTTTGTTTTTAGAGATTTGTTATTTTTAATAAACAATTCTTTTGTTTCGTTATAGCTCTGGAGTTTCCGGGTGTCAAAGTCAAAGTCAAAGTCAAAGTCAAAAACACTTTAATCATCCCATGAAGGGCAATTACAATACTGACAGGCAGATTGATACACATCAAATATATCAAAGACACAAAAGCTATATTTCATATTGGTTTTCAAATAAAATGTCACGAACACACACACACACACCACACACACGCGCGCATGCGCACACACACGCAAACGCCCGCACGCACACACATCAATTGTGAACACAATTTTAAACCCATTGACTAGAAGACATAAAAACTTATTTTTACACACGCATATACGCAGCACGTACACACGCACGTACGTGTGTGTGCGAACACGCCCACGCACACCCACACCATACACCAATATATGAATTCAATGTTATAAGACAGTTGACTAGAACACAGACTTATTTCACACACCCACGCACCCACCCACACACACACACACACACACACACACACAATTATGTATTGACTACACTCGTAACAATGACAATCAGGCAGATAATTCAGAGAAATGTAAAAACTAGGTAGCCAACATCATTGTGAATTCAGAATTCGAATGCGGGTGTTGCATTGTGTTGGAAAAATAGATAGGACAGCTGATTGACCAGTGTCTCCTTATTCAAGCCCTATCCCCAGTAATCTGTCCTGTCCCTCCAACTGTAGTAGCATTGTTCAATTTGAACCGGCAGTCGGAGGTTATGTCTTGTTTACTGGTATGTTTGTTTGACAGTTCATGTAAATTAATGTTAATTTGATAAATGTACTCTCATAAGAGGCAATTTGATGATGGAAATGGTGTAAATTCATAAGGTGGGGAGAAGCACAAGACGGAGGGAGGGGTTAACACTCATGTTGTGACATTGTATTAATTGTGTGGGCACAGCTTGTTGTGTTGGATGTTCCAACAGAGCTACTCTGATGACAGAAGAATACGCTGACCTGATCTACAGCATTACTGCCCCTGGGGCTGCTGCTGGAGTTATCTACTCAGACAGGGAGAGAAGAACGGGACATTAACAACGCTGATTCTGAAGCCACCTCTGATGCCATTTCTGGAACCACTTAGGGAATCACAGTTTTCACAACGGTGGCCACCCCATGACCGGCACAGCAACACATCAAAGTTGAGTGCTGACCCATGTCCCTTCTGTCCTAACTGACTTTCCCCGTCATGTGTGTTATGTGGACACGTTATGAGTGTGCGGGAGTGTATTACTATTGTTTTTGTTGATTTCTTTTGCTTTTATTCTTGGTAGGGGGTTTGGGGTGTTAGAAAGGGAGGAGGGGGGATGTTGTGTATGTTAGTTTAGACAGAGACTTTTTAAAAATGTGAACGAAAGTGGAATAAAGCGTCTTATTTACAAGTATTTTTTTGTCTCTTGATTTGTGTTTTGTGAGACTGCTGGGGCTGCCACTACTCTTCCGGACGAATAAAGAACATCGAGCTCGTCACATCAATCTAGGCCTATGCTTTCGAGATAGGTTTGGGCAAATCCCTTTTGTTTGTGTTTTTAGTGGGGATCATTTTCCAAAGCATAGTTAATTCATTGTCCAAACCACAGTGCACGTAACACGGATCAACCAAACCACATCCTATTCCCTTGTTGGCTAATAGCTTTGTCAGTTGTTGATACAAGCAGCATGCCAAAGCCTACACTGGAATGTTGTTCTGTTTAGAATGTTATGCTGAGATTGTCTTTCTTTATCACCAGCTTTTAGCATAACAAGCTGCACTCTCTCTTAAAGAAGAAAATCCTCTGAAGCTGGAGTACAACCGCCTTTATGGTGAGGTACATGAAAGCAGCCATACACCTTAACTTCTCATCTTCTCGTTCAATGTTTACTTACTGTCTCACAGGGATTTGCAGGTGGGATGTGTCAGACAGGGTGCATATTCAAGGTGATCCACAGGGTGTTAGGCTAAGGAACGCCTAACAACAACAACAACAACAACAAGCAGTGGTCTTAGCATCGTTATTCTGTTCAATATTTCTGTTCAAATGAAGGCTTACTTATTACAACGTCTGTTTGGAACACTTAACAGGAGCCTTTGAAAGAAGAACCCGTTTTTCTTTACTGTATAATGTCATATTTATTCCGTAGTGACGTGACTGTCAATCATGGACCCTGACTGCAGATTTGGAGAGAAGAGTACAGGCGGTGGAGATGAGATGCTTTCGGAGACTCCTTGGCATCTCCTACAAAGACCACAAAAGCAACGAAAGCGTGCATAACAGAATCCAGCAAACCATTGAACCTTCTAACGATCTTCTAACGATCGTGAAAAAGCGTAAACTTAAATGGTATGGGCATGTCACAAGATCCAAAGGACTTGCAAAGACAGTTTTACAAGGCACTGTCCAAGGAGGAAGAAGAAGAGGCAGACCAAGGAAGAGCTGGGAGGACAACATCAGCGAATGGACAGGCCTAGAACTCAACAAAACCCTGAGAAAGGCAGAACAGAGAGAGGAATGGAGGGAACTGGTTGTTGAGTCTTTGAGGGTGCCCCCACGGTCGTCAGACTACGGGACAGATAGATGGATAGATAGACGTGACTGTTCATGTCCATACTGTGATCCATATTAATTTGTTATGAACTCGGTACTGGTGACTTGTCTTTTTTGTTACTTATAGTCAGAGTTGCTTCAAAGCCCTTTTGGTGAAACCTCCTACAACAATTTGGATTTGTTTATAACGACTCCAAATTTTGACTGATGGAAAAGTATTCAGGAGCAGAATAATCAACATTAGTAACCACTTCAACAGAAGTGGCAATACCAGCAGCATCAGCAACAACAACAGCTATACTAGCAGGTGTAGATTTTGGTTGTTACGGTTGCTAATCATGTTCTGTGAGGAAAACATGGCTCCTCTGTTCAAAGAGAAAAGCGGTTTTTACCTTCTTCATAAATGGTCAGGCTGTCGATCAAACCTCTGTGCCTTTTCCCAGGTCCAAGTCCACCACATACAGCAGGATTCTCCCCCCTTCTTCCGCTGTCAGTAACCAACTGCAGTCCTGATTTCTGCTCACACAGACATTTTTTCACACATCCTTTTATACTTGTTATTGTTTTAGTTTACCTTGTTAGATTACCCCCCTCTACAGATGAATGCATATGAGTCTGAATTTAAGATAAAACCTATTGAATTTGATCAGAGAAAACGCATGAAAAAAATTAAATTAGAAAATTATCACATCAATCATTTGCTTTTCTCTATTCCCCTGTTATTGAATTTGCAGATTATACGTGTGCTTATACACTTTACTATTTCGCTTTCATTAGCTTGACGAGTAGCTAAACAAAAAAGTCTGGCTTCTCTCCACCCCTCTTCCACATGCATACATACATACATACATGCATACATACATACATACAATTATACAAAAATACACATTATGAAACAGTGTCATATTTCCAGTCCTAATAAACCCCACCTGAAACATGTTCAAGGGATGCAGAAAGTGCTGATGCATTTTATCCATGCATGGCCAAATAACTTATAAGTCAATTTTTTTAACACTCATGCATTACATGATTGCTCAGCTGTTTCTGGAGCTGATGTTTGTTTTTGATACATTTTAAACTTCTTGGGAGCTTATTCCATAAATCACGACCCGAATATATAAGAAGCCCATTGACATGAGGAATAATGAACTGTCTTGTATTTTTCCATTTGTATTTTCTGAATTATACACTAAAATGTTAAGTGGTGAATCTTAGCTCATAATAATAATAATAATATATGGAATTTATATAGCGCTGAATCTTGTAAAAAGACAAACAAATCGAAGCGCTTGCACTCAATCATTTACAGGCATGCAACTTCTAAGAGCAAAACGGCATCCACTTTATCATGTTAGTATACAATTAAGAAAATATAAATGGAGGAAAACCAGACATTTCATTGTTCCTCAGGCCATTGGGAGCTTGCTGGGTGTGATCGACTCATCTATGCCACAAAAACATGGCTGGCCTACTCTTCTATGAAAAACAGATGTGAACTCACAATGTGCACAATATATTCTTCATGCAATTGCAAATGGGACCTTCATCTGTAGTTCTGTCTACAGTGTGTTCAGGGAAATGGAGTCAGTATCCCTGTATACTCAAGAGGTAAAAATGTTCCTCAGACAAACACCCCAGCAGATATTCCAACCCCTGCCTTCAGCACCGTCAGATCACAAGCTTGACGTTCTTAACGCTCAGCCAAACGTCCAGAGTCATTGAGAAAGGTCAGTGTTCTGTATCAGTGGTAACAAACTAATGCAGTGCAGGGTGCTGTACTTACATGTTGTAGTTGTCACAACAAACTAATGCAGTGCAGGGTGCTGTACTTACATGTTGTAGTTGCCACAACAAACTAATGCAGTGCAGGGTGCTGTACTTACATGTTGTAGTTGTCACAACAAACTAATGCAGTGCAGGGTGCTGTACTTACATGTTGTAGTTGTCACAACAAACTAATGCAGTGCAGGGTGCTGTACGTACATGCTGTAGTTGTCACAACAAACTAATGCAGTGCAGGGTGCTGTACTTACATGTTGTAGTTGTCACAACAAACTAATGCAGTGCAGGGTGCTGTACTTACATGTTGTAGTTGTCACAACAAACTAATGCAGTGCAGGGTGCTGTACGTACATGTTGTAGTTGTCACAACAAACTAATGCAGTGCAGGGTGCTGTACTTACATGTTGTAGTTGTCACAACAAACTAATGCAGTGCAGGGTGCTGTACTTACATGTTGTAGTTGTCACAACAAACTAATGCAGTGCAGGGTGCTGTACTTACATGTTGTAGTTTTCAGGGTAGTTGGGAGAGGTCAGTGTCTTGTTTAGGCCCTCTTTCACAGTGAGGACCCCTCTCTCTGGACATGGTAATTCACTAACTGAAATTGCAGCACAAGTGACATCTCTGGTTAGTGAAACAACTCAAGCGAAGTTTAGTAATAGGATTTCATTATAAAAAATCTGTACACACATGAATGTCTGCTTGCATGCGTAGGAAGAAACAAACACAAACGCGAACTTATTCAAACATACATAGACACAATTCCCCCGTCCTCTCTCGATCATGGTTGTTTTGTGTGTATCAGACACAGGTAAAAGTGTAATGATTATATTTTGTTATCTGCTGATTTGTATAAAGTTTATAGATAGATGACACAACTGAAATGAACATAATCAAACAACGAAGATTTTCCTTTTCAGGTTATTTGAACCTTTTACTGTCAAAGATATCTTGTGCTTTATGTTGATCTACATATTGTAAATGACATGTTTACAGATTAAGTTTTGGAACACCTGGCCACTGTTTGGCTTTGAAACTGGTGTATTGTACCCCCTTCAGTAAGGGGGCGTGGCCTATACTGAATAAACCAGTTCGAGTTCGAGTTCGAGTTCTCTCTCTCTCTCTCTCTTTCTCTCTCTCTCTACTCTCTCTCTCTCTCTCTCTCTCTCTCTCTCTCTCTCTCTCTCTCTCTCTCTGGGGTTATTTCCCCATGTTTCTACTGTGAGACTGTATAAGTGTTGGGTTATTATTAAGATGTATCCTACGGTCGGGGACTGGATGTAAAAAAGCACATGAGTGCTTATTCATTATCCTCGAAATAAAAGAATTTGTCATTGTCTCTCTCTCTCTCTCTCTCTCTCTCTCTCTCTCTCTCTCTCTGAGAGGGGTGACTTCACTTGCTTGGTAACCAGCAGGACATGCTTTAAACAGCAGCAATATAAAATATCAAGTTTTCCGTAAATGCTGTTCAACATGCCAGTACAAGGACTATCATCAACATTGGAAACTATGTTGAATGCTTTACTACAAGAACAGACCCTGTCTTCATTCAAAATCGAAGGCAGAGGCAATCAAACGCTCGTTGTGTTATGAGTGACTGACTGTGGGGGAATATGACCAGCCAACCCCCTGACGCCAAGCAGTACACTGCTTCATACAGGTGCAAACCTTTATCTCAGCTGAACAGAGACAGGAAGAGAGCAGAGGCACACAGAGGAGCCAGTGAAGAAAAGAGTAAGGGACAGGCATCACCTCTTTCTGGTTTGTTTCTGTCCACTCCCTTGGGTCCACTGTATGCAGCTTATTTCAACAACAAGGTTGGTGAATCAGAAATGCCTGTGTGTGGCGATCAATTCCTCCCCCTTCAGATCAGTCAAACAATGACACACAGCACTGTAGAATTGATCTGGCACCATGTGAGACAGACACATAGACAGTGACTCTGTTTCCTGATGATGTGACAGGTTAACATGACATTATTTTGTTGGTGTTGACAATGTGACATGCAAGGTTGAGACAGGCGTGATGTCAGATGCTGTTGTGGACGTGGATAATTCAACCAATACAGACAGGTCCACACCAGACTGTGCACTCCAAGAGCAGCAACAGGAAAACACAGGCCAAGGAAACATTGGTGAAGAAATACTGGCAGCTGTCATAGAATCAGGCAGGAGAATGAAAGAACAGAGACATGGTAAATGGACATTCAGGCTCAACTGCATACTTTTCATATAAAACTAGGTGATTTTGTCCCCGCTTCAGCATTGCCTCATTGGGCCATATTTGCATAGTTTTATATGAAAACAATGCAGTTTACCCTCAATGGCCATTTACCATGTCTCTCTACTAAAATGAAAGTGATACTATCTGCTTTGTTATGAAGCTAACATATAAAAGTATGAGATTTATGCTGAAACAAGTTTTTTTTTGTTTGGGAAGAAGGTGTGTGTGTATGGGACGTGCGTGTGTGGGACTGGGGTAAGACTGTTTAAAAGATTACTAAGGAGCTCAATAGGTTGACAGGGCATAGCATCCCCGCTTGACCTACTACTTCCTTTTTCTCTAGGTCAACCAGGCATAGCATTCCTGCTTGACCTACTTCTCCTTCTTCTCTAGGTCAACCAGGCATAGCATTCCTGCTTGACCTACTTCTCCCTTCTTCTCTAGGTCAACCAGGCATAGCATTCCTGCTTGACCTACTTCTCCCTTCTTCTCTAGGTCAACCAGGCATAGCATTCCCACTTGACCTACTTTAGAAGCTTCTTTCTTCCTCCAGAAGGCCTATGTTCAGAACATTACTACACTGCTACATCTGGAACAAGTCATCACAGCCCTCCTCTTCACTTAGATAAAAGCTCCAACCAGTCTGGTTTAACAGAGCCCCCCTAACAAACACAGAGTCACACAGTCAATATTCTCTTTTTTTTACCTTCTAAAAAATAAATACTTCTCTGAGAATAGGACTCCCCACATTCATTTTGAAAATATTCTCTTAAACCATTCACATAATTTTGTTTATCTTGAAACACAAGTTAGCCAACAGTGAACAAAAAGCACATCTGTCTCCTTCTATGGCCTCATGATAAATGACTGTAGCACTCAAAACCGAATGTTTGCTAACTGTTGGAGAAAGATCGAGAAACAAAGTGTAGGTGTATGTGCCTGCCATAAGAGCTGTGAGAGCTACAGGCCACGCCCACTTTGTGCATGTGTGTGTGTGTGTGTATGTGTGTGTGTGTTTGCTCTTTAGGCTATATTCTGCACAGCTGCATTCACACAAGCAGTCTTGTGGTGTGGTGTGTGTGTGTGTGTGTGTGTTTAAAAAAGGGATTGCTTTTGTGTTGTATCCTATACAACACAGTAGGCTGTTGGCTGGTCTGTTTTGAGAATAAGCTTGAACTGCTTTGAACTTCTCAGTTTAAGTTTAAACTTGTCTCTATCTTGTCAGTCTATAATAACATCATTCTCCCTAAGGCAATTATTAAACCCATCTCTGTCTTTCATGTGGAAGAGAACAACAACCTTTAACTGTTCACGAAAATCTTTTAACATAGCATTGTATTTTTGTGTAATTATCCAAACACTTATCTGTGCATATCGACAACTGAAAGCAAGCTTGAACAAACTATTCCTTTTCTGAACAATGTCACGCTCTGCTGAGCAGTCGTCTATAAGGAACAATGTTACTGTATTTTCAAATAATTGATAATAGTAGTCTAGACAGTCGCTGAGCCTACCTGAGGGGTTGATTATTATTACGTTTTCATTTGTCCAGAAAAAGTTTCTTTCTCTGCATGTGTTATTGTTTTGTAGTGTTGGACAGAATATAACAATGAAACAAAAATGACTTTTGTACACTGTTTGTAATAAATCTAATACAAATACAATCTTTCCACAGCCAGTCTGGCCACACAGTCAGAGAGCAGTGTGCTTTTTTAGGCAGAAAACTCAACTGATCCATTAGTAAACAACTTCTGTTAGTCTGTTGCCTTCTATATTGAGTTGTGCATCCATTACTGCAAATAGATAAATTTTTATGGGCCCATCATTTTCTTGCTCTTTCTCTATCTGAATAGTTTTCCTTCTGACCCGTTTTCAATGCATTTTCCTGAGCCATGCAGCTTATTATCATCTGTCAACCTTAAGTAATAATAATAATAATAATGTATGGAATTTATATAGCCTGAATCTTGTAAAGCAACAAATCAAAGCGCTCAGATTTCATTTCATACCACTTTAAGTCACAGCAGATTTCTCTCCATGAAATTCGGGCTGCTCTCCCCGGGGAGAGCGGAAGAGCACGTCGCCACAAGCGCTGCGCCACCTTTTTTTTTTTTTAGCCATTTTAGCTGATCTTTATGACACATAATTGTGTATTGACTACACTCATAACAATTACAATAAGGAAGTAATTCAGAGAAATGTAAAAACTACGTAGTCAACATCATTGTGAATTCACAATTCCAATGCTTACTGGCACAAAAGAATTTATTTTTCTGTTAGTTTTGCTGATGGGACACTGAAATTGGCGTTCCCAAGGCAACAACTAAAATTCTGGAAACAAAGCATGGGAAAGATCAGCTAAAATGGCTGTGGCTTTGCATACAAGCTGCTGATTGCAGAACAACATTAGATCTCTTTGATCTTTTCCAATTATTTTTTAGCAGATTCTTACAATTCTCTGCAGGCCATTCTTGTTTTTAACACTAAGGTTGTTGTACCAGCAAATGAAAGCAAACCTTAGAACACTCTCTATGTAAGACTTGTAAAACAAGGAAAGAATCCTTTTGTCTACAAAAAATGAGTTCAGTTTCCTAAGAAAATACACCTGTTGTTGTCCCTTTTTGACAAAAGCATCAGTGTTAATGTCCCAGTTTAACTTGTGGTCAAAAACAGTTCCCAGATACTTATAGTTCGAAACGTTTTCAACTTCTTGATTATGGATAATAATATTCTTAAAAGTATGCCCTGATCTTCTGAAGTCAATAGGCAGGTCTTTAGTTTTAGAAACATTTAGCTCCAGATAGGCCTCGTCACACCAGTGTACAAACTCTGTGAGGGCTGGACCATGGTCTAAGATTGATCCGGATAAGAGAGATAACAGAGCACTGTCGTCTGTGAACTTTACCAGAAAGGAATTTCCATAGTTGCTTCTGCAATCATCTGTGTATAGAATGTAAAGAAGTGGTGAGAGGATGCAACCATGTGGAGAACCAGTGCAGGTAAATCTAACCAAAGAAGATATTTTGTTGGCCAAAACACGCTGTGGTCTGTTGGTTAACAATTCAATCAGCCAAGAACAAGTTGACTGTCTACGTCAAATTTTGAAATTATTTTGTTAACCAGAACGTGAGGCTGCATTGTATTGAAAGCTGAACTAAAGTCAGCGAACAATATTCTGGCATGAGAGTTAGGCGTTTCCAAGTGGCTATACAACTTGTTCAAAATGAATAGTTTGGCATCTTCGACACCCCTTCGAGACCTGTACGCAAATTGTAGGGGGTCAAGGTCTTTCTCTGTAGTGGAAAGAATGAGAGATTTTACATCTTTTCTAGCATTTTCATCACAAGAGATGTGATAGCTACAGGTCTAAAATCGTTAGGCCGAGAAGGATTGGGTTTCTTTGGAAGAGGTATTACATTGGAAGTTTTCCAAATAACTGGAATCTGACAAGTATCCAGTAAGGCCTGGAACAGGTGTTGAAGGACACTGGCAAGCTCAGTCCAGAATTTCAGGGTTCTTCCACATATACCATCTGGTCCAGGAGATTTGTTAATATTTATTGCCTTTAAGTGCTTACAGATAATTTCTTCATCAACAATGACTCTACTCTCAGAAACTAGGGATTGCTTCACGTCATTTATTTCATCTGAGAAATCATGCTTTTCAAAGCGAGTAAACAATGCGTTTAGATGGTCTGGTAAGTTGTTATCACATACTCCCTGCAAAAAGATCTTTGACCTATGTTGGACACCTACCATGTTTACCACAGACATATTTTTGATACCCTGCCATGCAGCATGAAAATTGTTTCCTGCAAACTTGTCTTCTATCTTATTTATATATATACGTCTGGCCTGTGCAACAGCAGCTTTGACTTCTTTATTTATTTCCTTCTTTTTTTGTTCTGTGCCTGTGTAAAATAGTACTTTCTTTTGTTTAAAACACGTTTCAGATCCTTTGCAACCCAAGGCTTGTTATTGGGGTAAATGGTTAACTCCTTAATTGGAATGACACAGCTAACACAAAATGAAATATAACAACAAATAACATCAGTGAGCTCATTCCGATCTGAACACACATTATAAAACATATCCCAGTCAGTGCAATCAAAGTAACCTTGCAGACTATCTATACTATCAGCAGTCCATTTTTTGTGGTCCTGACTATGGGCTGAAGGTGCTGAAACACTGACTGGTACATGGGTGCAAGAACCCAGTTGTGGTCAGATGATCCCAAGGGAGGCAGAGACAATGATCTATAGGCCCCTGCTACAGTCCTCTAGCACAAGTCTCGGGTCTTGTTTCTTTGTGTAGGGCAGGTCACATACTGTTCATAGTTCTTCAGCAGTTTACTAAGGGAACAGCTATTGAAATCACCCAGGATAAACTTAGGGGCATCAGGGATATAGAATCGAGCACATGGAGGTGATCTAATATATGTTCAGTTGCTCTAGCCACTTTTGCTTTTGGGTGGATGTAAACTAAAGTAAAAAAATAGTTGTGGGAATTCCCGTGGTAAGTAGAAAGGCGAAATAGACAGCAGTTCAATGTCATCCACTGATAGCGTTGTTCTGATTTTAACATCACGACACCAACGCTCATTGATGTAGAAGCACAAACCTCCAACTTGTACCTTCCCCATTGGGTGTGGGTCTCTGTCAAGCCGAATGGGTTGACCAAAGCCATCTATTGAGAGCTCGCAGTTCGGTACGCAGGACTCAGCCAGGTTTTGGTAAAGGCAAGAATTTCGGCTATGTTGTACTGGTGTAGGTAGTTGACATTAGCTTGAAGCTCGTAGGTTTTGGAACATAGGGACTGGACATTGGACAGGAGCATTGTTGGTAGCAGAGTTTTCCGATTATTCAAATTTTTTAGTTTTGTCTCACACCACTTTCTTTCCCCTGCTTTCTTTTCTAAATGTTCTTCCAAGTTTTATCGATGTTATTTGCTGATGGTAGAATTTCACATGGAAAGTTGTAGTCTTGGCCTTCAGTTAACACACTGGCTGATTCCCTCAGGCTAAGCGGAAATTCTCGAGTGTACCACGACCAACCATGGCTGTTGCCTTTAGGTGCGCCTGGCACACAATCAGATGACGCTATGAGAAAGCAAACAAGAAGAGTGAATATCACTGATCTTCCCAGCATTGTTGCTGTTATTACTGACACACCAGACACAACTCTGCAGAACTTGGAGCTAATAGACACACAATATAACGAAAAGAAGCAAACAAGAAAAAAAAATATCGCCTGTCAGTAGAGACTGTCGCCACTCTCGTGGCGCCACCTATCTCAAGCTGCTGCACAACTACAAAATTCTGAACAAAGCCTAGGCTACCAGCAAACATTGAAAGTGTACCACTTGAAGGCCTCGCACAGACAGCATACACACCTGCAGAAGCTATTCTAAAGATGGAAACTAGCTTTACACAAGAAGAATCAGCATCATCAACAGTGCCCCTACCCATGCAAGAAATAATTGGGCTCAATCAAGCACTATAGGGTATCAGAGGTGAACTGATAAATAATCTAACAAAGCTAGGCGAATTAGACTCACACATAGAATTAGAAAAGAAAAAGGTAGCAGAAGTCATCATCATCATCGTCAGTCCCGTGACCTTGGCGGTCGTGGAGGAGACATGAAAGACGATGCCGTGGTAAGCCTTCTCCATCCATCTCGGTCCTCGGCTTTGCGCTGTAGTGCCAAGTCATTCATCCTGTCCATTCTCTGATGTTGTCCATCCATGACTTGTTTTGTCTTCCCCTCTTTCTGCCCCCTTCGAGTGTTCCCTGCAGTACTGTTTTTGGCAGAGTGTTGTGGCGGGTGACGTGGCCGAACCATGTCAGCTTTTTCTTCTTGACGATGGTGAGAAGGGGTTCCTGCGGACCTGCCAGCCATGTTATTTGACTCTTGACAAATTCATTGGTCTTTCGTTCTCTCCAGGATATGCCCAGCAGTTTTCTATGGCATTTTGTTTCAAATGACTGGATTAGCTTTGCTGTTTCAGCAGTCAAGTCCAGGTTTCACTTCCATACAGCAGGATAGTCTGAATTAGGGCTCTGTAGAGCTTTAGTTTGATTGGGAAACTGATCTCTTTACTTTTTCATATGGTGGTGAGTTTTGTCATGGAAGATGTTGCCATGGCTAGTCTGACTTTGATTTCTGTCGTCGATCGCCCGTCCTTTGTGAGTGTAGCACCAAGGTATTTAAAAGCGTCTACCTCCTCCAGTTGCTGGCCATTCATGTAAATTTTAGCAGTGGCATTGCTTGTGCTGTTCACAAGTACTTTACTTTTCTCCAAGCTCACCTCCATCCCATATGCTCCAGCTCTGTTCTCAAGTCTGGTCGTAAGATCTTGCAGCTCTGTGTTACTTCCGCCCATGAGGTCAATGTCATCGGCAAACAATAAGTTGTTGAGGGGTCTGCCGCCAATGGAGATGATAGAGTGGAAGTCATGGAGGGTCTCTCTCATAATGTTTTCCAAGAACAGATTAAACAGGACTGGAGATAACAGGCATCCTTGTCGGACCCCAACTGTGGTTTTGAAGTAGTCTCCGACCTGATTGTTCAGATGGACTGGTGATGTATAGTGCTTGAATGGTTTGCACTAGTCCTTCTTCAATGCCAAACATTCTGAGGACCTGCCACAGGCCTTCGTGCCATACTCTGTCGAAAGCCTTCTTGAAGTTGATGAAGTTGTGGAACAGGTCTCTCTGATGTTGAAGATGTTTTTCCATCAGGATGTGGCAGTTAAAAATCTGTTTGATTGTGCTCCTGCCTGCCCTGAACCCAGCTTGTTCCTCTGCAAGGTGCTCTTCTGCCTCCTTCTTGATTCAATTCAAAATAACTTTGAGCATGATCTTGCTGGCGTGGCTGATGAGGCTGATTGTTCTATAGTTTTGGCATTGGCGTAAATTCCCCTTCTTGGGAAGGGGTATGATGAGTGATTGTGTCCATTCTGTTGGCCACTGTTTTGTCTCCCAAATCTTCTGACAGATAGCTGTAACATATGTGATGACTGTTTCGCCACCATGCTTGAGCAGCTCTGCTGGTAGTTGTCTGCTCCTGGGGACTTTCCTACTGGTAAACTGCGGATGGCCTCTTCCACTTCTTCCCTCAGTATAGGTAATGGCGAGGGTACTCTTGATGTTGCTGCTTCCTCTTCTAATATGCTCTTGTCAAGTTGGATTGGGTAATTGTATAGTTCTTGACAATACTCAGACCACCTGTTCAATGCAGCTGAGCTTTCTGTGAGGTGGTTTCCGGAGCTGTCTTCAATGACTGATGATTTGGTTTGAAGTGGTTTTGTGTGTTTTTTCAGGGTGTCGTATGCCTTTTTACTGTTGCCCACTTTCATGCTTTTTTTGATCTTATCACATTGATTACTGATCCACTTCTCTCTGGCCTTTAATATTGACTTCTTCACAAGGTTGTTGGCCTCCCAGAAGTACACAATGCAAATATCAGGCAGAATCACACAGTGTCTAAAAGATCTGCAAGATTAATGCCAAGTGAGATTAGAGGTCCTAAACAATAACAGACAACAACTGCAATCTCAGGTCATCAGAATAAGAATAATAATCCACCGCATTCTCTGTGAAAACACAACTCTAGCAGATAGAATTCATACACTGTTTCGTGAGCAAGGCATAACAATCACAGCATTGGGTTTTGCCATTATCACCAAATGATCTGGTGTATGGTGAAACTGGTAGATTTCCTTTATATATTAATTCTGCAGTCCAATGCATACGTTACTGTATTAAGATTCTGCAGATGGAAGACAGTCGAATACCTTTCAAAGCCTACAAAATGTTGTTTGAATTAGATGTTAGGGGTAAAATAAACTGGGTAACTGATGTGCGCATTTGTCTATGTGAATATGGCTTTGGTGATGTATGGTTAAATCAGGGCATTGGAAATACAGATGTATTCATAAAAACTTTTCGTCAGCGCTTAGTAGATTGTAGATGGCAGAAATGGAATGAACATATTCAGAATAGCGAAAGATTTAATCTGTATAGGACTTTTTGTAGTAATCATGAAATGAAACGCATTTAACCTCTAGCATGGAGAGATATATGAAAATTGTAGTGACAAGATTTAGAATGGGCATGTCAAATCTGGCAACCCATCACAATAGCTATAAGCCATATGATCCCACTAATTTGATTTGTCCTTTATGTGGATGGGAGAAAGACGATGAAGTACATTTTGTTTTATGTTGCCCTGCCTTAAATAGACTTAGACAGCGGTTTATCCCAGTGAAATATTATCAACAACCATGTATGTTCAAGCTAAGTTTGCTGATGGCATCTACAAGGCATACTGATGTTTGGAATTTTTCTCTTTTTCTGCATAAAGCATTTAAGCTTGAGATACTGCAACATCATAGATGATTGCTGTTCAACATGTTGTTAACTGTGACTGATGCATTGTTTTTTGTTATGTTCTTTTATCAAGTGTTATTGTACTTCTTTTTTTCACCAACACCTTCATGAAGGGCAGTGGCCTAAACATGAATAAATAATCCGAATCCGAATCGGAATGTATGCACTGACAGGCCACCAGGGCAGCACATCACCACCACCACCACCACCTTCCCCACCCACAGGCAAACACTGGGTTAAAAAACAACTTGCACACATATCAGACCTCCTAAAAAAAACTAGCTGCAAAGCCGTTGACCCACTTCCTGGTATAACTGGTTCTGTTGTTAGCTGGCTATTATCAACGGCAAGTAAGGTCGTGGGATTATGGCAGAGCATTTGTGGGCTTTAGTTATGTTGGTTTTTAGCATTTTATTTTCTAAGGCAAAGATAAACAAGTCCACCAACAACATGAATGACTGAGAGAGCAGTCATTTGATCTGGGTGAATGCCTGCCTCATTTGTGCTGTCACTTGTAAGGAGAATCACTTCTTTTACAGGCTCTAAGGTGGTAGAACTATCACTTACTCTTCTCGTTTCTGCTACTGATACCACTACTGCTGCTGGTGTGTTGTTTACTCTTTCATTTTTGCCAAGCTGCACATCATCTCCAGCTATGAGGATTTCATCATTGTAGTTTGTGATGGTTCCTATCTGCAACTGCATAATAGAAGGCAGCATATATAAAAAATGTCCTATAGCAAAGGCCACCTTAGACCTTGCATAGTGAAGAACACCTTGATAACGCTTGATGCTTGATAGGTAGATCAACAGCTGAGTTGATACAGTCTTCAAGAATTGTTAAATACTGCTTCTGTGCATTGTCCCCCTGCAACCACTTGTGATAATGCTTGACCTTGTCTGTGCCTGTGCACCAAGCAAGCACTACACATATGCGCCAACAGAATAATTGATTCTCCCTAATCCTGGTGATGTTAATCCATTGCTCTTATCAAAAATAAATGTTGTCTATGCATTTTTGTGCTCTTACTCCATTGATCCTAAGCGTATACTTGTGCCCGGTGAGAAAGATGATATGTCAAGTCAAGTCAGGTCACATTTTTATTTCCAGATGGTACATTGAATAAGAAAAATGGAGGCCACAAGTCATAGTTATACTTTCTGTGCACACCCCACAAATACAGGGTCCCCATACCATGATATTTGTGTGTTTGTCTGAATGTGGTCTTAGAATCAATATCGAACTCATTCCACAACCGCTCATAAGTTTTTTTGTTAACCATATTATTGAATGGATTGAAACTACTATCAGTGGGCAATGGGACCTGCAGCTCAGATAACACACATCTGAACTGACAATACACATGAAACCTGTACACAGGCTTTACTAGCTTGTTTGGATGGTTCATGTGGTCAGCACATGAACCATCAAACTAGCGATTCCTATTGACAACCACTGTAAACATTAAATGATTGCTTTGCATGAGGTCTTCTACACAGTATAATAAGCAAACATCACTGAAAACAACAGCCAGATCACTTTATGAAATAAAGATAGATCAGAATTTACTGTGGACGAGGGTTATTGGGACTTCAGCACACTGGAAAAGTAGCTTTTTCCCCCTACTGGCATCACAGCAAAACTCAACCATGCTAGTCTAAAAGTCACTTTACAGTCATCTATACCATTTCACATTATCTTGTGAAAATGCTTGATTCAACCCAAAGATAATTGTAGATAACTATCTATGCCCTAATTATGATGATGATGGAAAAATAATGTTAGTTGGTGAAAGGCCCATTGACATGACAGTAAACCCTTTTTGTGTGCACCTGCCTCAGTTAAACACAACACAAAACCAGGTGGTATCACCGACTTACAAAATATCAGGCCCTTCTGATCTACTACGAATCCTCCCACCCAACAGAGCAAGGTACTGTGAACCGCTACACATTAATTTTCCTTCACCTCAGTTCAAAGAGCTAGAAAAAGGCTTCCATGAAACACTCTGCATAACGATCAAAGACGTAACCCAAAGAACAGTTGACTGTAAAAACTTACATATCACACTAGAAATTAAATAATAATAATAATAATAATAATAATAATAATAATAACCATATACACACACACTGCTACTAACCATGTCATGTGGTCCTGAAATAAGAGCGCCTGTAACCTGTCCAACTATTAAGCTTAAAGACCTTAGTGATGTACAAGAATTTTAGAAGGATGATGAGATGGTTGAAGTTTATGCTTTCAAATACACAGATGAAGGATACTACAAGCGCACAGCAATAGATGAAGCTAAGAAACCTCAGTTTTCTAAACTTGAACAGTTGTGCAATGTTGAAGCTGAAGCAACAGCAGATAATATTACTTACAAAGTAATGCATAAAGGTAATAAATGGCTCTTCAAACCAAGCACCAACTGGCAAATCAATTTTGAGTTTATCAGTCCATACACTCTCTATACAACCAACAGAACTTTCTGTAAAGCAATAAATGCTGGACCAGTACACATTGCACGTGCATATGAATCAGCCAGCAGAAATGAATTAGAGATCATAGCATTCAAGAAGACACGTTACCTGCTTCATAGACAAGACTCGGTGACTAAACCATCAACCACAAAGCTACGGGTCCTTCCACACTTTCCTCTGGACGATCAGTACACAATGATGTTTGGCCTGTTGCAAGGAAAGAAAGAGCTACTTTCTTGTTTATGGATGGAATTAGTATCAACTGGAATGTCTTGGACGTTGAAGCCCTCACATTTTCTATTGTTATTCAGAACAGCAGTGACTACAACATTGAAGCAATCATTTCTAGTAATAAAAAACACTTGCTCCTAAACCAGTACAACTGACATTGACCTCATTGCCATCTATTGCACTGATGCTGACTGCCCAACAATCAACTACAAGACTTAATGGCAGAAAACCACTTACAAAAAGATAACATTTTTTTTAAACAGTATAAGAAAAAGATGACGACTGTTATATATCCTAAAGTTCCCAGTGCACCAGATCCTGAAATTCAGGTCAATGATAATACTGCCAGTGCTAATGCTAATGCCTTTCATTTGACAAACATTACACAGATGCAGCATGACATGGAGCAAGAACTAGCAAACAACAAAAACAACTATAAGCAATTTTTTTTCCATGATATGAGTTAGATAATTAAGTTTGGGCCTTTATAATTATGGACAGAGTGTTTCAGACAAAATGAGCTAAACATTACACAACCACGGGACTTGGTGCAAAGCATCCAAGATGCAATCACACAAATACCAAACAACTTACACATAGACCCACCTGTAAAGGTGTATTTGATTGCTGCAATCTTGTACAACACAGCAAACAAAGGAGAACTGACTGTTCATGTGTCAACAACACAACAAGTGCTGAACTTGTTTAAGGAGCTCAACACAGCATGGGCAAATGAGATGATGTGAAACTTTGAACATGCTGCAGAAACAGCAAGGATGAGGGGATCAGGATGAATGGTTGGTGAGGTTCTACACACAGAACTAAAGCAAACAAGGTTTCATCCCATCGTTGGTAGAAGCTACATTCCCTTGCCCCCTGATATAGCAAAACATACTGTGCTAAACATTCAGAACAAAGACCATAAGTGTTTTATGTGGTGTGTACTGGCTAGGCTGTATCCTGTAAAAAAGAACGCAGAGAGAGTTTCAAACTACCATGCATACCATGACATGCTTGAATTCATGGGCATTGATTTTCTTGTGGCTGTTAGGAGCATTGACAAGTTTGATGAATTAAACCAAACCATCAGTGTGAACGTGTACACCTGGGAATATGCGGCCCTAAGATCACTACGCATCTCAAGTAAGTCTCCCACTGTAGGTGATCCTGATAGGAACCATGTAGACCTCTTGCTAGTGAATGGTCATTATACACCCGTTAGAACAATGAGTAGAATCATTGCCCAAACAACAAAACGGCACCACAAACAAGAGTTTTGCAGATGATGCTTGGTTTGTTTACCATCTTTGCAGGCAGCATAGAAACATAGAAAACACTGCCAGAGTGAGACTGAAGCTATCACTGAACTTGTAACACCACAACCGGGCAGCAAGGGGTTCTTCAAAAATGTAAAAGAAGCTACAAAAGAGTCCGTATGTAGTGTATGCTGACTTTGAGTCTATTGTTGTGCCATACCAAGGACCAGCACCAAAAGAAATGTCCCAAACAGTCATGCTTAGTAATCATCAAATCTGTTCATTTGCCTATGTTTGTTGTCATATCAGATGGTATATACACAGAGCCATTCTTGTATCGAGGACCAGATGCTGCAAAGCTTTTCCTTGAACACATGAAAGCAAATCATGGATACTACTCTCAACAGCTAAACCTACAAGGGATCATTATGTATGATGAAGACCAGGGGCAGTATGCTTCTGCCACATATTGCTGGATGTGCAGCAAACCCATAACACCACTGGTATATATATATATATAATATATATATATATATATATAATATATATATATATATAATATATATATATATATATATCAGTGCCTTATGTCTTATATTTGAAAACATGATTCACTTCATCACTTTACTATTTTTTTAAACTAAACATTTGACTTGACTTGAATTAGCCTGGATTTCAAAAATATCATTCTAATCATGCAGCTTGGATTAGCCTTGGAGATGAATAGTTAAAACACCAATGATAACAAATTTACTGGTGCACTACTCACTGACTTTGCAAAAGCCTTTGATGCCATGGATCATAACCTTTTATTTTTGTAATTGGCACTGTATGCATTTTCAGATGATACTTTGTCACTCATTAAATTTTTTTTATCAAATCAAGACCACACTGTTTGGTTAAATAATAAGAATTCTGAATTTCTGGTCACAAACATTTTGTGTTCCCCAAGGATCAGTATAAGGGCCTCTTCTTTTCACACTATATATATATCAATAATCTCTTTTATTCAGTACAAAAGGTGTAACAAAAGTTTTGCCAATAGTACTTCTATCTACTCTTGTCATTCTGACTTTAAACACGTACATAACTCTATGCACGATAATGCTGATTAGTTAATGGAATGGACCAACATAGTTCATACAACCCTAAATGATCAAAAAACAAAATACAAGGTGACTACATCTTGGCAAAAACCACAAATTTTCATGTCACCTTTGTTCATCCGATCATTCATATTGATAATGATATTAGTAAAGATTTAGATATGCATAGACTTTTAGGAGTTAATGATGATAATGTGTGTCAGCACACTTTGTTACAACTCTCCAGTGTTTCACATTTTCCAATGAGAAAGCTTTTTAATATCAAAGTAAATTACCTTATAAACAAAGAAAATGAAAACAAATTGTGCATGCCCTGCTTTTATTTTGTTAGGAAACATATCTTGCAGATTGTAATGAAAGTAGATAGGTTGGTCTGTGAAAAATAAATAAAAGCAGTTTTGAATGCTTTCTTTTCTTTTATTTAGCTATATAGCCTTAGCTTTGGTTTCAGATTGTGACAAACAACATCAGCATGCTTTGTCACTACTCTTCATTGTCTCACACTTTGCAGTGATAGTGCTATTTACACCTGCAATCAAAAAAGGTCCTGATTATAATTACTGCTGAAGCAAATTAATTCAACAAAAAGGGGAAAAATTGTGAGTTAATGCACACCATCGCCCTTGGTCATGATTTTGACTTAATGCTATCTCTGTCAGGCACGTGGTAATGCTTACTTTGGGCGGTTGCTATGTCTGTCCTTATGGTATCTAAACTATCATGTATTGTGCCCACAGGCAAGTCACGAGAGAGACAGAGAGAGAGAGAGAGGGAGAGAGAGAGATGGAAGGGGAGGGGATGTCCAACACTAGAACATAGACAATGGGCAAACATGGGTATTTACAAAATGGAAAAGAGGGAAGGAGGTTGTATGTGTATGTGAGTGGTGTGTGTGTGTGTGTTTGTGTGTATGTACATGCCAGTGAAAGCCCACCCCACCTCCACTCCCCATTCCTACCATCCCCCTTCACTTGTCTGCCTTAGAGCTGCTGGTCCATCCCTTCCAGACATCTAATTCCCATTGTTGGCACTGCACCTGTCGCCCTTCTTTCAACAGAGGAAGTTCACTCTCAACACCTGCATATCTAGTGATGATTTGCAGTTTAACATTGACAAGGGAAGTAATTGACATAGAAGAGGTACATCCCTTAAACTGTTTGTGGTGATTTCCTCTTTTTCTCCCTTTTATTTGTGGTTTTCAAAATGATAATTATTTCATCAGTGAAATGCGAATTTTCGTACTTGAGGTCAAAATATCATAAAAAATTAAAGATAATACCATAATATTATGTAACTCAAACAGCTGAATAAAATAACAGCAAAAACTTCAAAGATTTTTTTCCTCAGAGCACCTTACTTATTGCCATTGCACCCAGCATACTTTTCCATACTAAATAACTTCATACTTCAAAGTTCGAGGTTCTGAAAGGTTGTGACAAAGTATGTCAATACTCTTTGTCATGATCCTGACCTCATTATGCTTTTCCTAAAAGACACAAACTGAAGAGCAAAGCATGCAAGTTCTTTTCCCCCTTTTTATACTGTAATTTACCTAGTGCTACCATTACCAGCACCTCCTTTGATTTGAAGTAGCTTTCTCATTGCAAAATGTGAGACACTGACAAATTGTGACAAAGCGCATCTGGAACTATAGTCAAACAGCTGAATAGAGTAACAGCAACAAAGTCAAAGGCACCTTTTTATTCTCATGGCAGCTAGTCTACTGCAATTGCAATGAGCAATTTTTTGTGCTAAATAGTTTTATGATTGAAAAGTGTGAGGTACTGAAGAGTTTTGATAAAGTGCATTGAGGCATTTTGTCACAATCCGGGAACTAAAGTCAAACAGCTAAATATAATAATAACAATGAATTCAAAGATGAGTATTTTCCTTTTTCTCAGGGCCAATAGTCTACTGTCATTGCAATGGTAACACTTTTATGCTATTTAGTTTTATCATGGCAAAGTGTGAGGTACTGAAGAACTTTATGGCTGCAAAATGTAGAACACTAATGAGTTTTGACAATGTGTGTTAACATGCTTTTTCACAACCTGGAACTAAACTCAAACAGCTGAACAAAATAAAGCAATGAATTCAAACTTTCTTTTTCTTTTGCACAAAGCCACTTATCTACTGTCATTACACTCATGTTTTTTTTCCTTAGTTGCTTTATCATTGTAAAATGTAAAAGTACTAAAGAGTTGTGACAAAGTGCGTCTGTGCACTTTGTAACAATCTGCATCTCAGGATACATTTCTGGGGGGAAAAAGCAGAGCAAGGAAAGTTCTCTTCGAGTTTCCCCCTTTTAATATAGCATATAACCTGCTGCCATCATGCTAAGCACCTCTTTTGGTTCTGTGTAGCTTTATCATTGCAGAGGAACAAGCTGGGTTCAGGGCAGGCAGGAGCACAATCGAACAGATTTTTAACTGCCACATCATGATGGAAAAACATCTTCAACATCAGAGAGACCTGTTCCACAACTTCATCGACTTCAAGAAGGCTTTTGACAGAGTATGGCACGAAGGCCTGTGGCAGGTCCTCAGAATGTTTGGCATTGAAGAAGGACTAGTGCAAACCATTCAAGCACTATACAACACCGCAAGCAGTGCAGTCCTTCGAACAATCAGGTCGGAGACTACTTCAAAACTACAGTTGGGGTCCGACAAGGATGCCGTTATCTCCAGTCCTGTCAATCTGTTCTTGGAAAACATTATGAGAGAGACCCTACATGACTTCCACTCTACCATCTCCATTGGCGGCAGACCCCTCAACAACTTACGGTTTGCCGATGACATTGACCTCATGGGCGGAAGTAACACAGAGCTGCAAGATCTTACGACCAGACTTGAGAACAGAGCTGGAGCATATGGGATGGAGGTGAGCTCGGAGAAAAGTAAAGTACTTGTGAACAGCACGAGCAATGCCACCGCTAAAATTTACATGAACGGCCACACAACTGGAGGAGGTAGACGCTTTTAAATACCTCAGCGCTACACTCACAAAGGACGGGCGATCGACGACAGAAATCAAAGTCAGAATAGCCATGGCAACATTTTCCATGACAAAAACACTCACCACCATATGGAAAAGTAAAGAGATCAGTTTTCCCAATCAAACTAAAGCTCTACAAAGCCCTAATTCAGTCGATCCTGCTGTACGGAAGTGAAACCTGGACATTGACTGCTGAAACAGCAAAGCGAATCCAGTCATTCGAAACAAAATGCCATAGAAAACTACTGGGCATATCCTGGAGAGAACGAAAGACCAATGAATTTGTCAAGAGTCAAATAAACCGGCTGGCAGTCTACGGGAACCCCTTCTCACCATCGTCAAGAAGAAAAAGCTGACATGGTTCGGCCACGTCACCTGCCACAACACTCTGCCCAAAACAGTACTGCAGGGAACACTCGAAGGTGGCAGAAGGAGGGGAAGACAGAACAAGTCATGGATGGACAACATCAGAGAATGGACCAGGATGAATGACTCGGCACTACTGTGCAGAGCCGAGGACCGAGATGGATGGAGGAGGCTTACCACGGCATTGTCTTTCATGTCTCCCCCACGACCGCCAAGGTCACGGGTCTGATGATGATGATGAGCTTTATCATTACAAACTGTGAGGCACTAAATAGTTTGGTCAAAGCCTGTCAAACGCTTTGTCACAATCTGGAACTAAAGTCAAGAATATAACAGGAAGCATTCAATTGGTCTTTTTTTTTGCTTTTCATAGAGTAACATATCTACTGCCATTGTTAATTGCATATTTAAAAAAAAACAAAAAAAAACTTTATCATTGCAAAGTGTGAGGTACTGAGGAGTTTGTGACAAAGCGTGTCAAAAATGCTAAAGTAGCAATATATATTATCAAGGTTGTTTTGATTTGAAATGTGTTCTGCTTTTGACATGGGGTAGATAACCCACTATGCTACTAATTTGTGACATACTGCATTGACCTCTGGGGAGGAGGAGAGGGAATCGAGGTGCTTTGTCACATATGTGACACACCTTATAAGTTGGAGGATGTGGGGGGTGGGGTGGGCTTAAAGAATTTGTCACAATTGTGGCATAGCATGTTGTTGAGACATATTGCATCCAAACATAAATATGACTTAGCTGTCTGAGAAAACAATGGGAAAGCAACATCAGAGAGTGGACTTTCCCTGAGTGGAACAACATACTACGGAAAGCTGAGAACCACAAGGAGTGGAGGAAGCTGGCTGCAAAGTTTTCAGTGGTTCCTTTACAGTCAACCAGACTAAAGACAGATGGAGGTGGTGAGGCAGCAAGTCAGAGATGTGTTTGCTGCTGACAGTGTTCCAGAAGAGTCACTAGGCCATTTCTAACTACCCTTATCTTTAATTAACTGATTTTCCACTGATGCCCCTGGAACCACACAGTGAACAAAAGATCAATATCACTAGGTAACGAGAACTGACCTTCGCCCAGAGCACCAAGGAAAAGCGTGGACACCAGAAAGGCAGCTGTTATACCCTTCAGAGCCATGATTGTCAATCTGCAAAACACAACAAACCTTTTATAACCTGGAGTTACACACCACAATGAACACACAACATTGATCCAAATAACTGTCCTACCTCTCTTTTCCTGTTCTAATTAAATGTCTCACCTGGCTTCTAGCAGATGATTAGATCATGTATTTCTGTCAGTGAATTTGTTAAATAAATGCTATAGCCACTAGTAACTGCTAATGATTATCATACAAACTGTCTGTCTGTCTGTCTGTCTGCCTGTCTGTTTGTCTTATAAACCTCTCACCAAAGACCAAGGTTTTTCACTTCCTGGATCTTTTTGACAACAACACCTTTAGCATTGTTAGCAGACGGCTTTTATTCAGTGAACGAGCCAATCATTAATACCCTGCTAGGCCAGTCTGCCCTGATCTCAGGTGGAGGTTTGATTCTAAATATAGACTAGGGAAGGGGTGGGGGTGGGTATGGAGTCAATAATGTTAAATGGGACACTCCATTTCGAAATGAGTCGCTTGTCACCTCAGGCCTTTTTCAACTAGAGCCCCAAATATGCAGTAGGGGTGTCAGGTACCGATTTTGGATGTTAGATTTATTTATTTATTTATTTATTTTAATCTTTTATATCAAGGAAAATGGAATAAGCACTTATGTGCTTTTCTACAGCTAGTCCCCATGTGCATGTGGTTTGTAAATTTGTCATCTGTTCCCACTGGCACACAATGGCCTACTCTTCCAAAAAGAGGAACGGGTTTCAATGTGTGTGCAATATGTTCTGCATGCGTTTGCACACGGGATCTCGGTTTATAGTTTCATCTGAAGGACTTTGGGGGAGAGTAGAGTCTGCACTGATGTTAACTCCAGGGGAAGAATTGATTGCCAGTGCAATGTTCTAGCCACTTGGCTATCAGGTTCCTAATAATATAGACATTTCTAAACTGGAAAACATCAATGAAATAATAATATCTATTTTCTTTCCTGATCAAAATTGCATTTTAAAACACATACCCATTTTAGAAGACCATCAATTTTGATGAAATAGACCTGAGAAGAGACTTTTCGGCAGCCTGTATCCCCTCAAGATTTACAATAGACCCATTGAGTGACGCACCCTTTGAAAGCTCACAGTTTCGACCTTCACACTGTGTCAACTATATCTGGCTTAAGTGAAAAATTTATCCAATGGAAATGCTCAAAATAGGGAAGCAGGGGTAAACATAAAGGTCTCTATGTGTGTGTGTTGGGGGGGGGGGAGATTTCATTCTTCTCATTGGCCCAAGAGAGCATGTGGCCTAGGCAATTGAAAAGATGCCTGTAACAAAATGGCATCAACTGCTTGGAAAGCACAATCCATAATAATACCTCAAAATTCTGCTTGTTCTGCCATATTCTGGATGGATAGAACTCAGAAGAGCTTTAGTAATGAAGTGAGGACTATATTACAGTGGATTGTAGTGCTATTCAGGAAAACATGAGCAAAAGTGATGCAGCCGATGACCATAAACTCCCTGACCTGACTCAGGGAAAGGATGGCTGGTTCCTTTGTAAACAGAAAATTAACAGCGCTGAAAATAATAACAGTCAAATATTTTTTGCCATTGTTCTTTATCTCTACATCATCAAGGCAATCAAACTGAATACCAAAGTTCTCAGACAGCAAAAAAATGTTAGGTGGTTTGACAGCAAGTGTCAACTGCTAAAAATAGGCTGAAAAACAAATGAAAACTGATGCAGGCTAAAGAGTTTCAGAAAAATATAGTACACTTTAAAAGAGCTTGTATTACATAGTTTTCATCTGATAAACTACAGACAAAAAATGAATAAGGCAAAATGCACTAAAGGTGAGAAATTTTGTTAATAGTGTGTGTGTGTGTGTGTGTGAGAGAGAGAGAGAGAGAAGAGAGAGAGAGAGGATAGAGAGAGAGAGAAGAGAGAGAGAGAGAGAGAGAGAGATTTCATATCTGTGTGTGTTAAAGTTTCATATGTGTTAGAACGATGTTGCTGTTTGAAGATTTTTTTTAAAATTCTCAATGAAATCTCTGGTTTCAGTGTTTCAATTGAAAATCTTAATACTTTTTTTTATTTGATTCTGGGAAAAAAATAAAAACAAAAGATAGAGAAGAAGGGGATTCAGAGTCAAGGGTACACCAACAGTTATGCACCCACCGTACAGTATATGTGTGTTATGCCTTTTCTTTTCCAGTCCTGAAAGACAGAATTTTAATTGGCATTTTCCTAGCAGCAATAGTAAACTTATCTTTTTAAAACCTTTTTTTCAAACCAAATCTTCATGACTGTAATAAAATATGCAAAGAAGCCTAAATTTAGATTTGTCTGTGAGTGTGAAATAATTATATCTTAGGCACACACAGGGAAAATATCTGTAAACAAACAAGTTCATTGCTTTTTTTTAATTCTTTGTTTGACAGTATTTTTTGTTCTCTTTTTGTTGCTGATTTCTTCTTATTTATCTTTGAATCAGATAAGTGTGACCATGCCGAGAAGCAAGGGTAGAGGCAGGGTAGGGAAAGAGTGGAATACACAATTCTCAGCAACAGCAATTCATGGCAAGAGTGTGTACAGCAGCCAGACAAATGAAGACTCAGGCAAAGACAGCAGCTTTTGGTTGTCACCTCTTTATTTAGGTCTCCAGTACACCTACTGCTGTGTGGGTGGATGGTCTCTCTAGCCACTTTGACCACCCCTTTATATATACACGCCACAGGAACTGCAAAGACAGCACCACTCCACTGCCAGCATTTCAGCTGATTTGGCCCAAGGTGAAAGAGATTTTGTGTTTTCTCATGCAGCTTCAGTGGTGATTATCTTGCTGTCCGCATAACGAAGCTATACATATTATATATCAAAATAAACTAGAAAGTACAAGCATTAACATGAATTATTGCATTTTGCACAAAAAATATTTGTCTGCAAACTCTTGGCGATTAAATCATCCAACTAGATACACTTTTAACAGCTGCACACTATAACTTTTGGTAATAAAACATTAACATTTCCACAAAACTAAATACTTTATGACTAGAAAAAGAAGGATATGCATCACAGCTTACATACATATACATATTATTAACCACAGGTGTCCATGAGAGGAGATATTCATAATAAACCAGTTGTGTGGAAACACAGTTTCTGGTCTGCTGCACCCTAGCAAGCTTCCTAAGCTGTTCATATGATGGAAAGTATAACTATTTCGAATACTACAAGTTATATATACTAGCATGTTCCAATCTTATATTCATTCACAGCAAAACCCAAAACACACCATAGATTTATATTTGTATGTCTGCATTTGGTCAAATGTAGTTCATAACTCAAACTTGTTTACAACAAGGAAAGGCAGTTAGGCTAACTACTATGACTTACATAGCCTGGCACACCTTATGCCTTATAATCTACTACTACTTAATATGAGCTGTTTTAGTTATCTAAATAGAGTTTATTCTGCATGTTCCTTAACTGCACAATGGTTATGATTTATTAAAGATTCATTAAATAAGAATTAGAACTGCTCTTCTAGTGTTAATATTAGGGTACATATGTACCTATACCTATATGATGCAATAGATGAAAAATATTGATTCACAACAAAAATAGACAACTCTCATTGTGGTTGAAATGAATGAAGTCAAGATCAGTATTTAAACAATCATATCAATGAATATGAGCAAACAATATGACTTAATACAGTTGTTATTATTGATTAGGTTTCCAAGATCAGACCAACACTTGCATTTCAGGAAGATAACTCAGGCTGTACTATTGAATGACTAAAAAACCCATTAAGATATTTCATGTAGACAACATTAAAAATAATATAAACAAAAAGGTTAAATACAAACTAATTTCACAATTAGTTATATCAGATTATTGGAAAATAAACATATTTAGATAATACCCCAAATATAAAACTACAAGTATATCATAAGTATAATAATGACAGTTTACATAGAGAACTAAGAAAACTGAATATATTTTGACCACAACACTGGTATTGATTTTAGGCTTTCCAAGTGTGTCTACCTGGCTACACAAGCTTTTATTTTAATTGGAAAATTTGACAATAGCAGTAATTGGTAAAAGCCTTTGACTTGACTTTAGTAGCAAAGAGTCTGCTGTTGTGCTTTAAAAAAGTGTTGAAATGAGTTGTTTCAAGTTTTGTTTTAAAATTAAACCATAGACCTAGATTACAAGCAGCACATGTCACACTCAGTCTCACTTTGTGTCACAATCATGTACAACACACACACACACACACACACAGTGTATGATAATTTATTATACACATGTACATACATGTGAACTATATTAAGAATAATATCACAAGTTCACTTTGTATTTTCACCATATTTCTCTTGTTTAATGTTTTGATATTGATTGTGTTTTTATTATGTTTCTTTTATTGTGTTTCAGCATCAGCCACAAGCTGACAGTACTGACCAAACATCATGATGAAAATGGAATGACATTAAGAGTCAAGAAGGGAGGAGGGAAGAAAGTTTAACACCAAAGCCCTGACACCAGAAGACAGACTTGTGTTGTCTAAAATAACTAATTTTGCATGTCAGTATATCTGCCGTTTTTTTTTTTTTCATTTGTGTGGGATACACTGTATGAATGCTTGCAAATTCTGTGTGTGTGTGTGTGTGTGTGTGTGTGTGTGTGTGTGTGTGTTGTATTGTATTGCATTATATTGTATACCACTGTGTGTTGTGTGTCCCTTTGTGTGTTGTGTGTGTGTGTGTGTGTGTGTGTGTGTGGTGTGTGTGTGTGTGTGTGTGTGTGTGTGTGTGTGAAGTCAAATCAAAGTAATATTCACTGCAAAAATATCAAGCTTTATCATTCTTGATCATCTTAATCTCACAAGAAAAAAATGTTGTAAGCAAAACTGCTTCATAAAGACCATCGAAATAAAACATTAAAAGATGAAATCAAGAACAACATCAGTCAGCTTTTCAGACCAGACAAAATGAAGAACTTACCTGGACAAAAGAAAAAAAGTAAACATCAAATGAATGGACAGTCTACACATGGCACACACACATTTGCTTTCATCAGATAAACAGACATATGAATTATAGGTAACAGGATGATAGATAATGAAAATATTTTGCAATACGTGACATAACAGCTGACAGTATTTCATTCTAGAAAAATGAAAAATAATTTACACTTGTTCCAGTGCGTGTCAAAGTCAAAGTCAAAGTCAAAGTCAAATTTTTTTCAGATGGTGCATTGAATAAGCAGTGCATTTGCTTTTTCATCAAGCCATCTATCTAAAGAAAAAAAGCGAGAAAAAAGATAATGTATATGCAGACATAAAATTAAAAAAAACCTAAATCTATGGTAAACTATACAAATCAAACAAGAAAAGACAATAACATATGCATATATGGAATTAAAAGCAAAACAATACACCCAGAAAAATATTAAACCTTACTATTCAAATAATTAAGAAATCTTTAAAAAATATCCATCATAATACAAACAAACAAGCAACAAAAAAAACCAAACCAAAACAAACAAGGAAGAAAAAACAAAATAAAAATAAAAATAAAAACACACCAACTGCTTCCTTCCCTCCACCCCACTCACACACACACACACACACACACAAAACACACACAACACACACACACACACACACACACACACACACACACAAACCTTTAACCATACAAACAACTGAATACAATTTTTTTTAAAGATGAATCAACGAGAACAACACAACAAGCAAATAAACAATCAAACAAACACAAACATACTACACAACAACAACAGCGACAATAACTAGCATAGGACAAGAACAACAGCCAAGACAAATGAAGAACAATATATAACTAACAAAAGACAAGAAAAAGAGTCCAAAATTACCCCCTCCCCCTCCCCAAGAAAACCACCCTAAACCCAAAACAAACAAAAAGCAAAATAAAGCAGAACCCCACCCCACCACGACCAACAATAACAACAACAACAACAACAACCAAATGGATATAAACAGAGGAAACCGATGTATAGTTTCCTTTTAAATCATTTAAACACTTACATACACATACACATCCTCACCCATATCCCCTTCACCACATAATATACGCATATATAAGGAAAACAAGAATAACCCGCAGCCATTGGATTCAGAGCAAAGAAGTATAACAAATACATCCATTTCCTCCCTTTCCCCTGGTCATATACACGCATGTACATGTGCTTTTTGATTTGAGGCAGAACTACGTTAATCCTTCCATCAAAGAATAAATTCAGGCAATGTAAACCCACCCATCAGTACTAACATCAGCAATAACAATTTAACTCATCTATTACAATGAAAAAGAAAACTAACAGCGACAAAATTATAAATAAATCAGCATATTTTTCTTTAACACAAAAAACGTAAAAAAAGGCCAAAACAGCAAGAAAGTAAAAAACCCAAAACCGAACCAATTACACAACACACACCGCATCACACACTTGTACACAAAACACTTGTACACACACACCCCAACACCCCACCCCACCCCAAAACATACACACACACACACCAGATTCAAAGCGTGTTGGGGTTGATATCATATCAACCCATATATAGATCAATGCTTACACATGTACGCTATAATGAAAACTTGGGTTATATCTGATTTTAATGACAAGAATAACGTCAGTGACACTTAAATCACTCTCTTAAGTTTGCAAGTCGTGTTCTGTACTTTTATTCATGAAATATCTTTTTAGATGTGTTTTTTTACTGATTTTTGCTTTTAATACATTTCAATTTTTGGGTGAGTTTATTCCATAGGTCACTGCCTGAATACAAGAGACTTGATTTATATAGGTTATTTCTGGGTCTTGGAAATGTTAGCAAATGGTTGTGTCTATGTTGGTTAACTTTGAAAGCTTTGGTAATCTTCGGAGGTACATTTTGATTAACAACTTTCTGCATAAACACAGCTTTATTGAATAAAAGTAGGTTTCGAAATGTCAGGACATTTATTTGCTTATAATCCTCAATTGTCAGGATGCTTGTTTTTAACAACAATAACAACAACAACAACAAACAACAACAACAATAATAATAATAATAATAATAATAATAATAATAATAATAATAATAATAATAAATAATAATGTATTACAAGTTTTACTGCTCTTTTATATAAACGATGAATGAATTTCAAGTTCGTTTCACTGCTGTTATCCCAAATAGTTGACGCATGGTCAATGATTGGTAGAATGTGACAGCAAAAAAATAGTTTTCGAGAATGATTATTTAGAAAGTGTTTTATTTTGGATAATTGAAGTAGCCTGTGATCTAGGCGTTTACCTAGTGACATTATGTGATCAGTCCAAGTCATATTTTTGTCAATGGCAACACCTAATATTTTATGAGAGTCAACTTCTTCAACTATTCCATTATCCAATAACAGAGGTTGAAACCTATCGTTCATTTTTTGCCTTTTCTGTCTTGCTGATACGTACATACACTTTGTTTTTTGTGCATTTAAGGACATGTGGTTTAATCGAGTCCAAATAATCAATCTGTCAATACTGTATTGAAGTTTGCGAGTTAATATGCTGGAGTCTGAATCACTACAAAAGAGAGTGGTATAGTCAGCAAACATTTCACAGTTACATTTAATAAAACAGGGTAAATCATTTACATAGACTGAAAACAAGAGTGGTTCCAATACTGAGCCTTGTGGTACCACATATCTAATAGGTAGTAGTTCTGATGATTGATTATTTACAGATACAAGCTGCTGCCTATTAGACAGACATTTTCTAGTAGCTGTGTGTGTGTGTGTGTGTGTGTGTGTGTTGTGTGTGTGGTGTGTGGTGTGTGTTGTCTGTGTTGTATGTGTAGTATGTGTGTGCCTGTGTGCCAGTGTATTTTTGTCTCTGTGTTTCAGATTGTGTATTTGTTTACTGTATTTGTATGGTGTACCAGTGTGTGCACATGTTTCATGAGTTTGATAGACATGTAAGTTAGTGTTGTACAAAGCTGTTGCTAAAGAAATTACAGTGTAAGCATTGTGTGTTTTCAGAGTCTAAAATTGGCTAAGGAAAGATAATAGTGTTTTGTACATGTTCATTTTATGTTAAAACTTTGGAATAATCTTCAATATCTACAACATTGCCTCATTTACTGTGCAATTTTTATAGTAACTATTGCCCCGAAACCTTGCATGCAGATGCAAAATTGGCTTCTAAGAGCAATGCAATCCTTTAAAAATGTCTGGTCTATGAATGTTAATTTTAAACAAGGTTAAATTTGATAGTGAAAATTTGTTGATGTTAAGCAAAATCCATATTGGTGTTGTCTACCCCTATGTAAATCCTCACAATCAAATTCCTGTCCATGACACCTTTCTATTCATGTCATTTGGCTTTGTAATACTTTTAGCTTCAACACTCCATACATTAGTTAATTGTAGATGAGAAGGAGATGTACCTGTTTTTCACCAAATAGATATATGTTTTTAAATCACTTAAATATTCCTTCATGATATTAACTTTTGAAACTTAATATTCTAACATTAAACAACGTATTCTCTTTCCGTGTAAAATTTCATTATACAATCTTTTGTAGAACCCGAGATACAATAATCAGCCAAAATGCATGCGAGACCACGTGGTAGTCCCCCATTAAAATATGTTTTGTATTTGTCAAAATTCACATATGACCACATACATTTGTAAGCATGCACTATTTTATGTATGTAATTAGCATGTAAAGTTTCATGAAGATGAACATTGGTTGCTAAGGAAAATCTAACATTGAAATTGTGATTCAGTTTTCCTTCATTTTCTCAAAATGTTCGCCTGCAGGGATTCCGCATTGTTAACTCCATATCTCAGAAACTAAACATCCGATTTGAATGGAGTTTTCACCAGTAGAAAGAGCATTCAAGGTACATTGAAATCACATAACATGGAAAAAGCCGGATGGAGAGAAGTGACTCATTATGTCCTGGAAGGTCACATTTTTCCACATAGACTTAAAAGATGTGAATAGGCTCCCACCCCCAAATCGATGGGCTGGGCCTTAGGCCTATTTGTCAGGCGCTTTAACGGCAGTGTAACGCATTTTCGGTCATGTGACAGACAACATTACAGATGCTGTAAGAGCGTCATAGGACAGACAACATTACAGATGCTGTAAGAGCGTCATAGGACAGACAACATTACAGATGCTGTCTGAACATCATACAACATTACAGGTGCTGTCAGAGCATCATAGGACAGACAACATTACAGATGCTGTCTGAACATCATACATTACAGGTGCTGTCAGAGCGTCATAGGACAGACAACATTACAGATATTGGCAGAGCGTCATAGGACAGACAACATTACAGATATTGGCAGAGCGTCATAGGACAGACAACATTACAGATATTGGCAGAGCGTCATAGGACAGACAACATTACAGATGGTGGCAGAGGGTCATAGGACAGACAACATTACAGATGTTGAGCGTCATAGCAGCACATTACAGATGCAGTCATGACAACACATTACAATTTGGCAGAGCGTCTAGGACAGACACATTACAGATATGCAGAGGTCATGACAGACAACATTACAGATGTTGGCAGAGCGTCATAGGACAGACAACATTACAGATGCTTTCTGAACATCATACAACATTACAGATGCTGTCTGAGCATCATATAACATTACAGATGCTGTCTGAACATCATATAACATTACATGTGCTGTCTTAGCATCATACAACATTACAGATGCTGTCTTAGCATCATATAACATTACAAATGCTGCCTGAGCATCATATAACATTACAGATGCTGTCTTAGCATCATATAACATTACAGATGCTGCCTGAGCATCATATAACATTACAGATGCTGCCTGAACGTCATACAGCATTACAGATGCTGTCTGAACATCATACAACATTACAGATGCTGCCTGAACATCATACAACATTACAGATGCTTTCTGAACATCATACAACATTACAGATGCTTTTTGAACATCATACAACATTAAAGATGCTGTCTGAACATCATACAACATTACAGATGCTGCCTGAACATCATACAACATTACAGATGCTTTCTGAACATCATACAACATTACAGATGCTGTTTGAACATCATACAACATTACAGATGCTGTCTGAACGTCATAACATTACAGATTTCTGTCTTGAACAATCAAAACATTACAGATGCTGCCTTGACGTCTCAGCATTACAGATGCTGTCTGAAAAATCATAAACATTACAGATGCTGCCTGAAATCAAAAAAATACAGCATGCGCATGACATCATACCACATTACAGCTGCTACCACTGAACATAAATAAAACATTACAGATGCTGCCATAACATCAACAACATACAGATGTGTTACATCATCAACATTACAGATGCTGTCGACCTCTAACATTACAGATGCAGGCCTGAACTACTATACAAACATTAAAAGATCTGTCTGAACATCATACAACATTACAGAGGCTGTTTGAACATCATACAACATTACAGATGCTGCCTGAACATCATACAACATTACAGATGCTGCCTGAACATCATACAACATTACAGAGGCTGTTTGAACATCATACAACATTACAGATGCTGCCTGAACATCATACAACATTACAGATGCTGCCTGAACATCATACGACATTACAGATGCTGCCTGAACATCATACAACATTACAGATGCTTCCTGAACATCATACAGCATTACAGAGGCTGTTTGAACATCATACAACATTACAGAGGCTGTCTGAACATCATACAACATTACAGATGCTGCCTGAACATCATACAACATTACAGATGCTGTCTGAACATCATACAACATTACAGATGCTGTCTGAACATCATACAACATTACAGATGCTGCCTGAACATCATACAACATTACAGATGCTGCCTGAACATCATATAACATTACAGATGCTGTCTGAGCGTCATAGAACAGACAAAAATCTTCATTCTTCTCTGACGAAGTCCAAAACATTCGCTCCAGACTGGATTAGACTTCTTTCCAGCCTGTGCCTCCTGATCTCCTATTCACTGGCATTTCTCTCCATTTCTTTCACCCAACAAGCGAGAAAAAAATCAAGACAATTCTGAAAGAAATTACAATAAAATCATGCAATCATCGATCATGTACCTGCTTCTCTTCTCACTCAGTGCATTCCACAGCTCATACCCACTATCACGAAAATAGTAAACTCATCTCTTCTCTCAGGAATGTTTCCATCAGCTCTCAAAACTGCAATTGTTACACCTCTACTCAAAAAGCACGACCTCGACCCTAACATTCTGAAGAATTACAGACCTGTTTCTAACCTACCTTTTATCTCTAAAGTCCTTGAAAAAGTTGTTCTGAAACAACTCAATAGCCATCTTCATTCCAACAATCTCCTTCCCCCTTTTCAGTCTGCCTATTGTGCCAATCACAGCACCGAGACCACCCTAGTCCACACCTTAAACACCCTTCTGCACGCTTCTGACTCAGGAAAAATCTCCCTTCTCACTCTCCTCGACTTGTCTGCAGCCTTGGACACTACAGACCACTCAATTCTTCTCTACCGTCTCCAAAACACGTTTTCCACACAGCCCCCACCTGATTAAGTTCATACCTTACAGACCGATTCCACACAGTTCGGTAAATAAGATTCAATCACCACCTGCCAAACTGGAATGTGGAGTCCCACAGGGATCAGTTCTCAACCCTGTTCTTTTCACTCGATACACTACTCCAATTTCACATATAATTAACCATCAGATTAACCATCATTTCTATGCTGATGACTCTCACATTCTTAGCAGTGATACACCTGAAAATCTGCCTTCTCTCTTGACAAATATGGACTACTGCCTTCAAGATATCCAAAAACGGGATGATACAGAACAAGTTACAGTTAAATCCAGACAAAACCGAAGCCATGCTTGTAGGGACCAAACTCTCGCCCATCACAACAGCTTCAATAGAATTCGGCAATATGTCAATTCCTCTATCCACTGCTGTGAAGTATCCTGGGGTTGTTATCACCAACACTCTCTCCATGAAAAATTCATCACCCAAAGCTGCCAATCATGCTACTATCAATTACGACACATTAGTGAAATTCGAAAGTACCTGTCCACTGATGCAACATATAAACTAGTCGCGTCTCTCATTCTCTCACGTCTGAACTATTGCAATTCTCTTCTGGCTGGTCTGCCAGCATCATCAATCCACACCCTTCAACGTATACAGAACTCTACAGCTCGACTTGTCCTCAGAAAGAACAAATTTGAGCACATAACTCCTCTCTTGCAATCTCTCCATTGGCTGCCTGTGCCACAGAGAGTTAACTATAAGATCAGTACCCTCTGTTACAAATGTCTCTACAAAGCAGCTCCCTCCTACCTCTGTGACTGTCTTCACCTGTACACTCCTAGTTCCCTCCGCTCTGCAGCAGATACCTTGTGCCTACGAATACCGAGATTCAACCAATCCACTGTTGGCCATCGCTCTTTCTCTGTTTCTGGTTCAGTGATCTGGAAAAATCCCCAATAAAGTCATAAAAAGAACATCTACACATTGTAAATAAGAGAGATAAAATCTTTTATTACCAGAATAATGAATAAGTATTAGTGTGCTTTTTACATCCAGTCCCTGCCCGTAGGGATACATCTAAATAATGAACCTAATACTCATACTCTCAAACAGTAGAATCAAAGGGGGAAAAACTTTTTTAAAAACAAGCAGACAAACCAAAAAACAAAACAAAAGAAACTCCCCAAAACACCCCCCCTCCTCTCAAAAAAAAGAAAACAACAAACAAAAAGCAAAAAATAAAGACAACAAAAAAACACAAATAAAAGATTCAAACAAACAAACAAACCCACCACCCACCCACCACCAAAAACAAAAAAAAATAAACAAAAAAAAACCAACCAAAACAACAACAGCAACAACAAAGAGAGCGAGAGACAAAAAAAAAAAAAAATTCTTATAATGTCATAAGAATGAACACCTTCATATTGTAAAATCGTACACATAGTTGTTACACTAACAATAAGATATTGAAGTAGGTAATTTACTGGAACTCACGTACAGTCAACAAGCCGAAAATAATATTGAATATATAAAGTATGAATATGTCCTTCATTAGGATACACAACAACTATAGCTATGAGTAAATCAATAAAAGGAGAGAGAGAGAGGAAGAGAAAGAGTAAGAAACAGACAGAGAGGTAGAGAAATATATATATATATATATATATAGAGAGAGAGAGAGAGAGAGAGTGTCTGACAGAGAGAGTGAGAGAGAAAGAAAGAAAGAAAGAGAGAGAATAATATTATGGTCTGAAAACATGAATGTAACACGGACATAATATATTGTGACAGATTTGTGACAGAGATAAAGCTAAACAAAAATGTAAAAAGCATGCAACACAAATAAGAAATAATACAGAAATAAGGAATACCAAAGCAAAACTCCAAAACATCATCTTGTACACAATATCTAACAGGGAGGAAAATATGACCATTCTCTCCTTCTCTCTCTCTCTCTCTCTCTCCTCTCTCTCTCTCTCTCTCTCTCTCTCTCTCCTCTCTCTCTCTCTCTCTCTCTTCTCTCTCCCCTCCCCCTCTCTCTCACCGTATGCAGTAACACATCAACAATACCGCCTGTGTGACACAGTTCCCCGCTCCCTGCTACGATATCGGTGATCAGCCTGTTATCACCAGTGACATTTACATACATGCAGAACTACATATAAACAATACCGCGGTTGGTTACCACTCGCGAAGAATCGTTGACATTGTACAATGTTTCATTTTGTTGTTGTATTTTTCGATTTCGGTCCCCTCCCTCAACTACCCGTTTGTGAAGGGGTTGAAAAACCTAACACAATAAAATCTTTGTCATTGTCATTTTCATTGTCATTGTCATTGTCATTGTCATTCTCTCTCTCTCTCTCTCTCTCTCTCTCTCCTCTCCTCTCTCTCTCTCATCTCTCTCCCCCCCTCTCTCTCTCATCTCTCTCTCCTCTCCTCTCTCTCTCTCTCTCTCTCTCCTCACGCACGCACGCACGCACACCACAACAATCCACCACCCCCCTCTCTCTCTCTCTCTCTCATCTCTCTCTCTCTCTCTCATCTCTCTCTCTCTCTCACTCTCTCCCCCTCCTCTCTTTCTCTCTCTCTCACACACACACAAACAAACCACGCCCATTCATCACATAAACACACGAAAAACACACATCACCACCACCGCCACCCACCCACCCTTCTCTCACCCAGTACACCCCCCACCTCCCCATCTTCCATCCACTCCCCTATCCCACCCCTATCCCCACCTCCCCCCTACACCCACCCCACACCCCTCCACCCCCTACCCCTAACATCACTGTGACCAAGCTAAGAGTAAAAACACACACACAACACACACACACACACACACACACAACACCACACACACCTCCCACACACACCACACCACACAACACTCACACACACACACACACACACACACTACACCCCCCACACACACACACACTCACACACACTCACACACACCCCAATCACAACACACACACCACACACACACACTCACACAACTCACACACACACACCACACACACACACACACACACAAACACTCCCTCTCACACTCACCATCACACTCCTCACAAAACACACACTCCACCCACACTCACACACACTCCACACACACACACACTCCCTCACACACACACACACACTCACAACACTCACACCACACACACTACACATACAAACAACTCCCACTCACACTCAAATCACAACTCCCACACACTCCACCTCCACTCAGACACACTCACACACAACACACTCACACACCACACACACACACACTCACACACACTCACACACACACTCTCACACAGAAACTCTCTCACTCACACTCACACACACACACTCACACACATACTCACACACACTCGCACACATACACACAAACACTCACACACATCCACACTCACACACACACACTCACACACACACACACACTCACATACACACACTCCACAACACACAACACTCTCACACAGACACTCACTCACTCACCACTCACAACACACCACTCACCACACACACACACACACACTCAACACACAACACACACACACACTCTCACACAGACACTCTCACACCTCACTCATTACACACTCACACACACACTCTCACACAGACACTCACTCACCACACTCACACACAAAAACACACTCCACCACATACTCACACACACTCGCACACCATACAACACACACACTCACACACATACACACTCACACACAATACACACTCACACACACTCACACACACACACACTCACACATACACACTCACACACACACACACACTCTCACACAGACACTCTCTCACTCACACTCACACACACACTCACACACACACACACCCACTCACACACTACTCACACACACTCACACACATACAAACACACCACTTACACAAACTCTCACACACACACACACACACTCACACACACATTCACACACATACACACTCACACACACACTCCACTCACCACACACACACACACACACACACACACACACACTTCAAACACTCAGACACTCACTCACACACATACACACACTCAAACACTCAGACACTCACTCACTCACACACACACACACTACACACACAAGCACAAACACCCTACCTCCCTCCAATCCCCTCCCGCCCCCATCCCACTTCCTCCCTCCACCAACCCCAATCGCACACAAAACACACGTACACACACATGCACGCACAGACACAACAAACACACACACACACTCACACACACACACACACACACACACACTATACACACACCCCACACACACTCACACACACACACTCATACACACACACACTCAACCACACACACACACACACTCATACATACACACACACTCACACACTCATAAAACACACACACTCACATCACACACACTCATACAAACACACACACACACTCACACACCACACACACACACACACACAACACACACACACACATGCACACACGAACACACACATACACCCTACCTATCTGCTTCGATTCCCAGCCTCGCCTTTTCTTCCCAGTTTGACGAAAAAATCGAACTGAACGTCAAAGTCCTTCGGATGAGACTATAAACCAAGGCCCCGTGTGCGAACATATACAAAACATCTTGCGCACGCGTTAAATCCTGTTCCGCTTTTCGAAAGAGTAGGCCATTGTGTGCCGGTGGGAACAAATGACAATATTTAAAATACCGCATA
>CM054138.1:8067722-8142722 GCA_028751875.1 Rapana venosa | reverse complement strand
GATGGACAGGCTGATTTTCTTTCCGATTTTATCTCTGAACAAAACCAGAGATAGGCAAAATGGGCATTCAGACCCACTCACTGTGTTTTTGTACGAATTCTCCCCCCCCCCCCCCATCTTTGGCCCTCCCTGGCTATTGCCACTCCGGGACCAAAGCTGCCTACATTTGTACAAAACAGCGTGATTTACCCTCAATGCCCATTTTGCATCTCTTTCCTATCTTGGCTATTTCTCTATCAGACTAAAAAAGAGCAAACCCATCTCCTCTGCCCAGGATTTATTAAAGCTAGTGCACTTTTACCTGGACGTTTTAATGAAGCATGGGCAGAGGAGATGATTTCTGCCATTCACGATCTTTGGAATGCTGACATACGCATTCACACAACACTTTATAATACACAGTGATTTCATAGTACACAGTGACACTCATAAACTTATAATGGACAGTGACAGCACAATAATACATATAACACAATGATTTATAGTACACAGTGACAATTCACAGTACAGCACATCTCAACCCATTTCATTGTCTACTTATCCAAACGAGATATAAATAGAACAACACAGGGATGGCTACCTGGACTCAACCACAGCCATCAACCAACCACTAATTTGTCTTGGCTAAGACCACAAACTGCTAGCAAGTTTGCCAACCCCAAGGGCGAACATGTTCTAAAAATTTAACTATATAGCTTTCAGCTCTGTATAGTGCAATAACCAGCTTGTCTAAAAAACATAGCTGGCTTGCTGGCTGGCTGGCTGGCTTACTCGCTCACTGGCGCTGGCTATAGGCCTATCCCACAGCAGGCATTGTGTTATTTTCCTTGTAGATTCATACAATACAGTATGCATATGTTTAGAATAACTTTGACAGCCTATGTTGTAAACAGCGTGCTTGCGTGTGTAAAAATGGTATTGCTATGGTAGTTTATACAAAATACAATATGAAGTTGGTTGGTCAGTTTTTATAACAACCTTAACATGCTTTGAATTTCTTAGCTTAACTTTAATCCTTTCTCTTTCTAGCCCGTCTATAATAACATCATCCCCCTAAGGCAATTATTAAACCCACCTCTGTCTTTCATGTGGAAAAGAACAACAACCTTTAACTGTTCACAAAATCTGTTAACACAGGGTTGTATTTTTGTGTAAGTATCCAAACACTTATCTGCACATGTCACCCACTGAAAGCAAGCTTGGACAAACTATTCCTTTTCTGAACAATGTCACCCTCTGCTGAGCAATCGTCTATAAGGAACAATGTTACTGTATTTTCCAATAGCTGATAATAGTAGTCTAGGCATTCACTGAGCCTGTCTGAGGGGTTGACTATAATTATATTCTCATTTGTCCAACTAAAGTTTCTCTCTCTGTATGTTCTATTGTTGTGCAGTGTCAGACAGAATATAATGATGAAATCGAAATGATTTTTGTACACTGTTTGTAATAAATCTAATACAAATACAGTCTTTCCACAGCCAGTCTGCCAACATATTACAGACAAATGGGGCTCTTTTGGTAGAAAACTCCACTGATCCATTAGTAAACAACTTCTTTTAGTCTGTTACCTTCTATGCATCCATCACTACAAATAGATATATTTTTATGGGCTCATCATTTTCTTGCTCTTTCTCCTTTTGTATAGTTATTCCTTCTGAGCCATTTTCAATGGTCTTCCTGAACCATGCAGCTTATCATCATCTGTTGATCTTAAGTCAACCCACAGTGCATATTTAGATGTCAGGTATCCGTGAAGCCTTACATCACATAGATGCAAAGATTTGCTTATAAGACCAGTAGTGGGATCATTGTGTTGACCAGGCACCAAAGTATTTTCGTACCTCATCAAAGTGCTGGTATGGTAAATAACCTGAGGCATAGACATGATTTGGCTGTTCCTCTATAGAGCACCACAAGTGCTTGATACCAGGATTAACAAACCTCTAGCAAAGGGCAAAGGCAATCTGGCAAAGGGGTCGTCTGGTTCCTCAAACAGCATCAATATACCTTTTAACGATCTTGCTAGGGGTGTTCAGATTTATCTTCCATACAGTATCAACTTTGCTTTTCATTACTGTGCTATGGTTGAGCACTCTCTCATAGTAGAAGCAAGCTTTGATTGATATTGCTGTGCAATCAGGCGAGCAAACTCTTGGTGATTAACAACATCATACTCTAATGATATACCAGATAATTTGCACATTGCTTCACTGTCAGTGGATATAATAACACGGGCACTGTCATTAAAGGTTAGCTCATATGACAGTCTGTCTTTGAGTGCACCCTGATAGTAAGGCATGTGAGAGCTGAACAATTCAAAGTCAAGAGGAATACAAAACCTGGTACCATGCGCTCTTGCTATGGCAGCATCTTTTTTCTTGTTTCCCATATCAGCAGAATTTACTTTATGTTTTAGTCCACCCTCATCCTGTATGCCTTGATAAATAAGATCATCTCTTTTTTCTTTTGTCATCCATAAATCAGTATAGATCAAGAATATGTCTGCATTGTTTAGTGACAGCACTTTTCTGCCTTCTAGCTTAATACTCATCCTTTTTAAGATAGCCCTCCCTAAGTTTGCAACCACAGTCCTGTTTGGATCATCACCAGACTCTAGATCACTTTGAAAAACAAGCCTAGTTGTGCCTGGAACAATGACATCATCTTTTCCTAGATTAGAAAACCTAACAGTCAAAATCTGATTCTCATTAATGGTTAATGGGTTGTTTGTGATAACCATTGTCTGTCTATTCCCCTTAATACCAAGGGGATTTTTTAAATGTCTGTATCGATCAAGGATTGCTCCAAATGTTTGCCGTGCCATCTTTTTTCTATTAGTAGCAAAATAAATAAAACATAATAGCATAATGGAGGACTATGATATTGATATGGATGCTGTGTTTATGCCTGCTGATGATATGAGTCAAGCAGCAGCAGCATCACCATTGCATTCACATCGAAGAGAATTATTAGAAAGCATGGTTAAAGATTTTCACAACAGTTTTTGACAACCAATACCAGAAATACTAGATCATACTGAATATGATATATGGACAACAAAGACAATCTGTATGCTGTAACTGATACAGGAGAAAATAATTTATCAACAAAGAAAAATACCCCCCAACCTGTTTTTAGCAAAAAATACATTCAAGCAGAGATTAAGTGTCGCCATGCAGAGAAAACATGGTGTTAGTGATGCACTGGCTACTACTACTAACAGACTACTGACAATCTGTTGCACAACTACAAAATGCTGAACAAACCCTACCAACAAACAACGGAAACAAAAGCTCTACAAAGCCCTAATTCAGACTATCCTGCTGTACGGAAGTGAAACCTGGACATTGACTGCTGAAACAGCACAGCGAATCCAGTCATTTGAAACAAAATGCCATAGAAAACTGCTGGGCATATCCTGGAGAGAACGAAAGACCAATGAATTTGTCAAAAGCCGAATAACACGGCTGGCAGGTCTACAGGAACCCCTTCTCACCATCGTCAAGAAGAAAAAGCTGACATGGTTCGGCCACGTCACCCGCCACAACACTCTGCCAAAAACGGTACTGCAGGAAACACTCGAAGGTGGCAGAAGGAGGGGAAGACAGAACAAGTCATGGATGGACAACATCAGAGAATGGACCAGGATGAATGACCTGGCTTTACTGCGCAGAGCCGAGGACCGAGATGGATGGAGGAGGCTTACCACGGCATCGTCTTTCGTGTCTCCTCCACGACCGCCAAGGTCACGGGACTGATAATGATGACACACACGCGCGCCCAAAGAGAGAAGATGGAGAGGAGAGAGAGAGAGAGAGAGAGAGAGAAGAGAGAGAGAGAGAGAGAGACAGACAGACAGACAGACAGAGAGACAGAGACAGACAGACAGACGGACGGATGGACGGAGAGACAGGCAGACAGACAGAGAAAAACAGACAGACAGAGACAGAAAGATGGAGAGACATAGAAAGAAACAGAGACAGAGCCAGAGATAGAGACATATATTTATTCATTCATTTTTTGCTTTTATTTTGAAGGATTTCTTTTCTTTTATATCGAGGATTAATGGTATATGCACTTGGGTGTTTTTCTTTACATCCTGGATCCCGTGTGTAACGGAAATAATGCATCATGTGCTGTTTGCTGTTTTTTTTCATCCAGTCCCCCTGTGTATGCAGTTTTGTATACTTTTGTATCTGTTCCCACCGGCAACAATGAACCTATTATTCCGATAAGGGTGTAGCACTGAGAGAGAGAGAGAGAGATGTGAGAGAGAGAGAAGTGAGTGAGAGAGTGAGAGAGAGAGAGAGATTCATCTTGCCAACCAGCCGACACAAACTGACAGTTGACAGTTAGAGCAAGGCAGAGAGAAGAGAGGAGAGAGAGAGAGTGAAGTGTGAGAGAGATTGAGATCGATGAGAGGAGAGGAGGAGAGAGAGGAGAGTCAGACGAGGTAAATGGGGGGGTGGGTAGAGAGGGGGAAAGGAGAAAAGAAAAACAGAAAAAAACAGAACAAAAACGTCAAAAAAAACGCCACACAAAAGTTCCCCCCAAAAGCAGCTTTTTTTATATTGTTTTTTCCCTCCTTTTTCTTTTTTTTTTCTTTCTTCTTTGAGGGGGGGGGGGGGGGGGGGGGGGGAGGGGTCAGGGTTCAAATTGCACTGAATATAAACTTTTTTACTTTCGCTTTTTAAAAAATTTGTTCTCTCTGTCAATACGCGCAAAACCCAAGGTTTTTTTAAATCTGGTCATTTCAACCAACAGCAGCTGCAGTCGGACGGTTGCGCTGGGACGTACCCCTACAGGAAAAAAGGGCCCTCTGAAGACTTCAACCTTTGTGAAGACCACAGAAAAAGCAGGAGGGCCCGGGGGTTCGACAATTTTTCCTCCAGCTGGTGAGGGTTTTTCCCCCTTTCCCTCAGCAACAAACCCCGTAGGGCAAGACATCACTACTGCCCCCCCTGAAACATGAAGGCATGACTTGATTCGGAGATTTGACAGCTTTTTTAAAAGTTCCAGAGAGCTTCTTTGTCAAGTAAAAGAATGCATTGGTATTTGAAGATTGTTGTTTTGTGTGAGTTTTTGGTTTGTTTGTTGTTTTGTTCTGTTGTATCGTGTTGTTTTAAAAGCTTATTTGAAGATCACCAAATTTTTTTTTTTTAGAGTAATGATTAGTTCGTTGTTATCGTCGTTTTTTTAAAGCTTACTTTGAAGATCCCCAAGATTTATTTTTTTATAGTAAATGTCTTATGGTTAGTTATGTTGTTACGTCGTTGTGTACAGTTTGAGCTTTGGAAGATCCCAAGATTTTTTTTTGGTCTTTTGTCTTGTTAAAAGCTTACTTTGAAGATCACCAAGTTTTTTTCGTTTTCTAGAATTTTTAATTAAATGTTGGTTGGTTGGTTGTTGTTGTCACGTTGTTGTCTAAAGCTTTATCTTTTTAAGATACCAAGAGCCACGCATTCGTCTCATTTCGGAATCGCTGAGTACAAGTAAAGTTTGTATTAAAGTACTCCACCGTATAGGCAGCAATAATCCAACTTCAGAAATTTGTTCAGTGGAAGAAGATGATCTTCACGGATATTTCAAAGCACAGCTTTAATGTAGGTCTTGTACCTTTTCTTAAATTTTCGATTAACTAACAAATTTTGGCCCGGACCAGGGGTACATGAGAGAGAAGTTTCTTTTAGAGAGGTTACACTAACATTTTTGGGTAGCGTTTCAATGTCTGCTAGAAACAGTGAAGGAGAAAATCAAAGATGGTAAAGCAGCACCCTACTTTTCAAGGGTAAGAATGACTACAGCCTCTTTTTCAGTTTTCACCCGGGACGAATGGCATTTTCTCTTTCGTAAAAGGAAAAACGGGTTTTGTGTTAGGCAGATGTTTGTGTGCGTTCGCACAAGGGGTGAGCTATTGAAGGGACGCGGGCTGTTTTTACCACAATTTTAAGTTAGCTTCATTTAGACATAGGGGATTTGGTACTTTAATTTTTAGTGCTGTAGTTCTTTTAGTGATTTTTTCATTCCTCGGCTAAGGGTTCAGGTTTACCCTGGGGAGATATTGACTACGCGACCGTTTTTTTCCTATATTTTAGGGTAGCCGCATTTCCGACTTTGGGGGATAGTGTCTAAAAACCCGTCTGATGGGGGTTTTGTAAAAACATAAAAATGTTTTGTCAGTTTTTTTTTTCCTGAGAAATTGTATTTTTCCCGAAAGGGGAGCGGGTTTTTAAAGGTGTGAAAGATTTCTAAGTGCTTCGCATGGGGAATCCGATTATATTTATCATCGAAAAAATTTTCGGGAGTGCATTTAGGGTTGGGGGGGGGGGGGGGTGAAAAGGGGGTGGAATATGTATTTAGACTCCGGGGGGGAAAGTAACTTTTGAATGGGTGTCTCTGATGGTTCGAACCCGGGCTCGTTTGGGGCCAAATCCAAGGAAAACACTCAAACCCGGGGCTGCCCTACCCCCCAGTTTTTTAAAACTGTTGGGTTTGTAGTCCCTGCAGGGGAAAGTCAAATGTTGATTTATGTAGTTGTGCTTTAATGTTAACAACATTTGGCTTGAAAGAAACTGTTCATTTTTTGGGTACTTAAGGTGCTCAAAAAATGGATTTTCCCAACTGAACCCCCCAACGCGAGCACACCCACAACACACACTGCTCGTTGTCTCTCTCTGTCTGTCTGTATCTCTCTCTCTTCTCTCTCTCTCTCTCTCTTCCCTCTCTCCTCAAACACCACACACCAAAACACACACACAAAACACACACACACACACACACACACCACCACCCAACACACAAAACAAACACCACCACGCCCCACAACACCCGCACCACACCCCCAAAATTTTGTCCTTATTTTTTTAAACGAGGATGTTAAACGGGAAAGCAAAAACTAGTTTGTAGTACTCTTTGATTGCTGGTGTCGTTAGCAGGATGTAAAACTTTTTTTTGTCTTACTTTATTTTGGAATTGTACTTTTACCTGTGTGCGGGTTGTTTTTTTTCTTTTTTTCTGACTACCGTTCAAAGGTTCATCAATGATATTTGGTAGCGACGTTTCCGCCTCCCTTTCCCAGGACCCACAATCCGCTTCAGGAAGATGTCTAAAAACCAAGTGTGTTTTCTAAAAAAATCATCATTTTCGGTGATAACGGTTTCTCTTTAAAGGCAAAAAAGGGGGGTTTTAACGCGTGACATGTTTCTTGGTACGTGCGCACGCGGTTTTCGGGTTTTAGTTTTCCAAAGGACTTTGGGTGTGAGTGGAGTCGCATTAATGAAACCCCCCAAGAAGATTCCCTTAAAACAGGGTTCGGGGGCACTTGCCCCCGGCCGTTAACATCGAAAGCGCAATGCTCAAAACCCTGGCTAGCCCGCCTCCCCCTTTTTCCTCAAGTGTATTAGGGATTTGTATGCAAATACCCCAAGAACAATTTTAAAACCCGTCCGTTTTTATCAACTATTTTTCCATTGATTAAAGGGTTTTTTTCTTCTTTTTTTTTTCTTTTTTTTTTGAGGATAATAGAAAAAGCCAAGCCTCGTTGCTTGTTTAATCCTGTCCCCGGTGTATGGCAGTTGGGTAAATTTTTTCACCCAAAAATACGGTCACAAAATGGCCTACTCTTACGAAAAGCGGAAGATTTCAACTTTTGTGCGAAGAGTTCTGCGTGCGTTCGCACACGGGGAACTCGTTTTATTTCATCCGAAAGTCTTTTAGGGGGAGTGGAGTCGGTTTTTGTTAACTCCAGAGGAAAAACCCCCTTAAAACGAGATTCGAACCCCGGGTCACAGACAAAATTTTTTTTAAACATGTTGCGCAACGTTTCAGTGTAGCGCCTTTTGGATCTTTTTGGCAGTTTCCCCGTAAACAAAGGTTGCGGAAAGTTTCTAAAGTGAAACTTTTTTTTTTTTTTTTTTTTTTTTTTTTTTTTTTTTTGGGGGGGGGGGGGGGGGGGGGCAGGTCGTGGTCAAAACGACGACTCTGTAATTTTTTTTTTAAAATAGAAATTTCACGCATAGGTGGGGCCTTTGGGCCAAGCCACCCAGAGGATTTTCCTGCAGCCCAAACTGTTTTCGTTGTTTCTCCCCAAACGTCGATTTTTTCACCAAAGGGGAGATTTTTGAGTATGCACCGTTTTTTCCCCCCGTTAAGGGAGCCGCTTTGCTTCGGGGGTGTGTCTAAACGCGAGAAAATGTGCATGCGTTTTTGTTTATTTTTTTCATCCGTTCTAACAGCGCGGCCCCAATGCCATTTGAAAGGTGTAAGGGGGTTTTACGTTGCGTAAGATGTTGGGAGTGTCCTCAGCTTTCGTACTTTTTTTTTGCAGTTTCCTGTAAAAATTGGTATTAGCGGGTTGTTTGGAAAAATTGATAAAAATTTTTGGGGGGAGAAACCAGTGGGTTTTGGCGACTGATTCCAAATTTTGGGGGGTTTATAAAAAAGGGGTCGGGGCCTTGGTTTTCACCGTCTACAGGATTTTCTTGGCGCTAAATTTCCTAACTCAGTTCAGAAAAAAAAGCGGGTTTTTTTTTTTTCGTTTTTGGGAAGAGCTCCGGGTTCACCATTGGCGGGTTTTGCGTTTGCGACCATTTTTTTCGCACTTAAGGTAGCCATTCTGATTAGGGGGTTTAAAAAACACCAAGTGCTGTTTTTGAGGTTGTCACTCCTACCCGCAGAAAAAGCCTATTTTTTTGAAAGGAAAACAGTTTTTAAAGTTTGCGCCAAGTTGCGTACGTTGCACACGGAACCAAGGGCTTTTTGGGGGGGGTGGAGTAGGTAGGTAAGGGGAAAGGTGTCCATAACTATGTGGTGTAGGGGCGGGCATAGAAAACCCAAAATTCTAAGGGGGCCCCAAATTTTAGGGCGGCGCCCATCTCCTTCCCCGCTGCTTTACCCTTCCCCGCCCTAAAAAAGGTAGGTACCCATAAGATCGCGTTAAAATTCCCTCATTTTTTATTATATTCATTATTAAATTATTTACAGTGGGGCTGAAGGGCCATATGCGCAAGGGCACCAACAATGGTAACCCCCGTCGATGTTTAATTTTGGGGGGAAAAAGGGTTATGTGAAATCAAAAGGGAAGCCCCCCGGTCCCTTGGGGCTTTGCGGGCCCTCTCACAAGGCACGAACCCAAATTATGTCCCTTTTTTCCCGATTTTAAAATTTTGGGGGAAAAATTCAGGGAAACATGGGAAGGTTTTCTGGCTTTTGTCAAGATCTTCCCCATGATCGACTCCTCACCAGGATCATGGAGCGCCAATTTATGCTCTTTTCCCCCAATTTCACAAAGTGATTACCCTTCTCACCAGAGATCATGGGAGCCAACATGGGCCTTTTCCCAGATCTTTCCCCGTCACCCTCTACGAGTCTGGGGGGTTTAGTGTTTTGTAAAATCTTCCCATTTCCTGAACACCCCTTTCACCCAAGCATGGTTTTCCAGGGCCCAGGGACGCATACCCGCTTTCCAAAACCCATGAAATCATAGTGAGTGAGTTGGGGGTTAAGGGGTTTAGAATGGGGAATTTGAAAAGGTTCCGAATCCCCCGAACAACCCGTCCTCTCCTTTTGGTTCCTCCCTTTTTTTTAAAAAATCCCGCCTTTTCCTTTTCCCAAAGGTTGAAGGCCGCGAGTAGGTAGGGTTTGGGGGGCCCTTGGGATCGGTGGGTTTTTATTACCCCCTTAAAACCCTTAAAGGGACAGTACCGGACATCGCCCTCCCCCACTCACCAAACGTTTTTCCCGTCTTCTTTTTGCCTTCTTTTTTCTTTTTTCACCAAGAAAACCTTAAACTGTAAGGAGGGGGAAAATGGTTTGGACGCCGCACACCTACACGGCCAGGCATCCACTTTCCCAAAAAGGGTTAATATTTTTTTTCCCCGCCTTTAAATTTCAGGGGTCGGAAGGTCCTTTGTCAAAAGCGTGCGTGCCTCCAAACAGTACCCCAAAGGCCTGCATTTGGGCCAAATCCGTCAGACCCTGTTTCACCAAAAGGGAGCCCCCTCAATCGTGTCGCCGAATAGGATGTGGGTGTCCTGAACGGCACAGGCTGCCTACCTGGCACCAGTACAGTGCTCATGAGGGGAAGGGACACCTCACGCCCCCAAACATTGTCTTCAAGCACTTTCTTACCTTTGGGTCTTCTCCTTTTTGCTCTGTTTCCCTCAGAAGTCTGGCTTTGGGTTTGTCGACAGTTGTCATGGGTTCGTATTTGAGTTCTGTGCTTGTGTCTCGCAACAGTTTTCTATCAAAAGCATCAAGAGCTGCATCAAACGCATCAAAAAGCCAGCATCAACGCATCAAAGAGCTAGCATCAGGGAACTTGCATCACGTATCAAGATTTGCATCAAGCATCAAAACCAGATCATCGCTCAGAACAGCTCAAAGATCAAGACTTCATCAAGCTTCCAGGGCCAGCATCAACACATCAAGGGAGCATAAACGCACAGGGAGTACCAAGAGTTCGTCGTCGAAGCAGTATCAAGGCATATCGTACACAAACATCATCGGAGCAGCATCAAGAACATCATGTCACCCCATGTGTCAGAACAGCATCAAGGCGAAATCGTGGCCGGACCCGTATCAAGGCACATCGTTGGCATGTTCGTGGAAACAGTATGAAGAGCAACATCGTGTCGGAGCAGTATCAAGCGCAAACATCGTGGGAGTAGTATCAAAGCAACATATCTCGGAGCAGCAACAAGAACATCATTGTGGAGCAGCATCAAACGCAAACATCGTCGACATGTCGGAGCAGCATCAAGAACATCAATCGGAGCAACATCGTCGTCAGAAACAGATAAGAGCAAATTCGTCACCGGTAGCAGCTCAAGATAAATCGTCACCGGAGCAGCATCAAGGGGGCAACATCGTCACCGGAGCCGCTCAAGAGAACATGTCAGGAGCAGCATTAATGAGCAACGGAGCGCATCCAAACTCAAAAATTTTTTAAGTACAATTTTTTTTGGGTTCCCCTGTTGGCTTCAAGGTTCGCTCCAAGGTGAGATTTGTGTGTATGCCCCCGCCCCCCCCCAAAAAAAAACCCCTTTTAAGGTTTTAGCCATTTGACCCGGGGGGAGATTGTCTCACACCTGTGTGTTGTATTTATTTTTGTTAATATAATTCTTTTCCCCAAAGCCTATTTTTCTTGGGTTTAATGTGTGGTAAAGTTTAAAGGTTCCACATCGGACCTGGGTTTAGTTAATAGGAAGGACTTTATGTGGTGGGGGGTCTGTACTGAGTTAGTTAATCCAGGGAAAATTTCCCCTTAAAGGGGGTGCTGGGGCCCGGTGATCTAGACGTTTGATCACGAGGTAGTTTTAACCCTTTGCTATCCCACCCCCTAAACATGTTCTACATTTTTAACTTCTTTTTTTAAAAAGCTTTGGTGCATGTAAAGCTGTGATGGATGCTAATTTTTAATGTTTTTCAAACCCTAAGTAGACAGAATGAATAAAAAGCCTGGCGGTTGCTTTAATTTTGTCAAAAAAATATGAAAACAAAAACCAAAAATTTTATTTTTTTGTTTGTGGTTGGAGACCCGGACCCCTCAGGGTCTACCCAAAAGCGGGTAAAATTTGGGCACAAACAGGGATCGAACCACCCCAGTCGGACTTTTGGGTCTCTGGAGGTGCATTCCCCAGCCACCGATCTACAAATGGAAAATATGCCCCCCCCTGATGACTGAAACCTGTTGGGGCTTTTTACCAAAAGTACTATTTTCATTTTCCCGGCATGTTCAAATTTCGTCATTCCTCTTTAAAAGAAAACCTTAGTAGTGGTTCGATCCGGGCGTAAAATCACAAAAACGCAGCTAAGCCCCCCAGGGAGTCCCGCCCACTAAAAATAGTTTTTGAAATGTTGGTGTGCTTATCTTAATTTTTTTTTTCGAAGAATGGAATAAGCTTTCGTGTGCTTTTTGGGTTTTATCCAGTCCTTGTGTGTATGCAGTTTTGTAAATTTTGTCATCTGTTACCACCGGCAAACAACAGGCTACTCTTATGAAAGGCGGAATAGGTTTTCACATGAGCGCAAGATGTTCTGCTTTGCGTTCGCACGAGGACCTCGGTAGTCTCATCCGAAGGACTTTGATTCATTAGACATGGCCTTAGATCACGCGTTCAAACCCACAGCTCTCTTCCCAACCCCCTCTTCCTTCCTTCCCAATATCAGTTTGAATAAAGTTTAAACATTTTCACCCCCCCCCCCTTCACTCTAATATAAAACCACCAAACTAAACAACCAAAACAAACAAAACCAAAGGCAAATCCCAGGTGAGCTGAATTTTGTTTCCCTGATCAATACAAACGGAATCCATAAGTTTTATTTATTTATTTATTCTATTTCGAGGATAATGGAATAAACAATTGTGCTCTTTTACATCCTGTCCCCGTGTGTATGCGGTTTTGTAAATGTTATCTGTTCCCAGCGGCACACAGTGACCTACTCTTACGAAAAGCGGAACAGGATTTAACGTGTGCGCAAGATGTTCTGTAATATGTTGAAGCTGATAGAAATATTCACAATATTTTTGCTGCAGAAGCATTTTTGTTGTTCACAACATTCGGGTCATGTTTTTCTTGATATTTTCTTTATGGTTCCTCGACTAGATCTCCGCCATTTGCCAATGATGATATTTTTGCGTAGGCGACCGTTCACCCACCATTAAGGTAGCCACATTCCGACTTCGGGATGATGTCTATAAAACATCAGCTCGCGCGAACGGGTATTTTAACATCTTGTCATCCGTTCCTACTGGCACGAGATGGCCTACTCTTACGAAAGATGGAACGGGGTTTAATATTCCCGGAAGATGTTTTTGCGTGGGTTCGCACACGGAACTTTGGTTTATAGTCTCATCCGAAAGAGGGAGGGGGTGGAGTTGGTGTATAGTCTCATCCGAAAGAGGGAAGGGGGTGGAGTTGGTGTATAGTCTCATCTGATGGACTTTCGGGGAAATGGCATCGCACAGCGTGCAAACCCAGCACCACCCAGTCAAGAGTGGTTTAGTCAGCGAGCCCCTTCCTTTTTCCAGTCCATGTATGGTCAGTTCCTGCTGTAATTAGCACCAGCTTGGCCCAGCTGGGCTGGCATGGGATGGAATGAGAGCAGCTGAGAGTAGGGACAACTGACAGCTGTGATCGGTACTGATGCCAAGGGCAAAAATCCCCACAAACGGGCGTCTCTGTAGTGGCTCGAACCCGGGCCGTCACATCACGAGCTTAACGCTTTAACCACTAAGCTATACCGCTCCTGATTTGATTGAAGTCTTTACTTTAAATCCGGCAGACTCTGAACATATCTTACCTCATAATAATACGAATTAGTTCTGAGATCTGAGAAAAATGTAGCGGAAAAGGACTAGGGGAACATTATTTACGTGTGCATTTCTGAGATCAAGTAAACCGTTTTATTTTATTCATTTATTTATTCTTTTATTTCGAGGATAATAGAATAAGTTCTCACGTGCTTTTTACAGCCAGTTCCCCGTGTGTATGTAGTTTTGTAAATTTTGTCATCTATTCCCACAGGAACACAATGGCCTACTCTTTCGAAAAGCGGAACAGGATTTAACGTGAGCGCAAGATATCTGCGTGCGTCAACACACGGGGCCTCGATTTATAGTCTCGTCGGACGGATTTCTGGGGAGAGTGGAGTCTGTGCTGATGTTAACTCCAGGGAAAAATTCCCCTTGAACGGGATTCGAACTCGGATCGTCAAATTGCGAGCGCAATGCTCTAACCACTAGGCTATCCCGTCCCCTTCTTTAGGAACCCTGCACGTGATCAAATGCGCAGGGATTTTGGGGGGTGGGGGGGGGGGTTTTTTAGATAGCACTGATCCTTTTAAGTGACTGAATTGATATGTTTCATATGTAAATGTGGGGGGTGCTAGGGTTGGTTGTTGTTGAGCTGTTTTCGGGGTTTGGTGCCAAAAGCAAAGTACCAAGCAGCCAAGGGGTGAAAGTGACCAGTTTCAGATACAGGAACGGGGAAGGGACAAGATTGTATCGGTTTGGTTTTTTAAAAGATGATCCGGTTATTGGTTGTTCTCAAAGAAATTTTTGTTTTAAATACGTCTTGGGGATTAGCAAATTTTTCCTTTCAGCAGAATCAAAAAGTTTAAAGGAAAATTTCCTTCACGATAGTCTACCTCGAAATGTTTTTTTTTTCCTTCCTCAAAAGCTCGGCAGCTATTTCTGTATTTGGCAAAAATGCTTTGGTCCCGGTCAGGCCGAAACGGGTCCGCACTTTCCCCAGATGGGGAGAATGTTACTTTTAACCCTTTCTGGAAAAAAGGTAGGAGAAAAAGAAAAAAAGAAGGAAAAAATAAAGGGGAGAAAGAAAAGAACCCCGGGCAGAAAATGAAAGGGAAAAAAAGAGGAAATTTTTTGAAGAATTTGGAAAATGTATTTATACTGGACCCTCCCCATCATGGAAATTTTTTTAAAAGATAGGGAAAAAATGGGAAATTTGTTTCCAAAATTTGGGTTTGGAAATCGGTGTCGGGCAAAATGGGGAAATTGGGGAAAATAAATAAATTGAAATCAGGATTTGGTCGGAGTTAAAAAAATTTAGAAATGGTTTAAAAAGGCCCGGTAGAACAACCTCCCCGGATTTTCGTGCAAAATTTCCCCAAACTTAATTTGTTTTTGTTTCTTTTTGGTAGTTGCGGTGTGTGGTATTTTGTTGTGAAAATGGTAAAAGTTTGGGGTATTGTTTTGGTGATTTTCCTGTGGTGTCCCCCCTTTCCCTGTTTGTTTGGTTTCCTGTTTTTGGGGTTCTGTTGTTGTTTTTTTTTCCTGTTGTTTTTGGTTTTGTGTGTGTTGTGTTGTGTGTGTGTGGTATGGTTGGGGTGGGTGGGGTTTTTTTTGTTTTTTTTGGTGTGCTGGGTGTTGTGTATTTTTAAGTTTTTGGTGTTTTTTTACGGGTGGTTTTTAAAGTTGTTTTTGGGGGCCCCCCCCGCGCGTTTCGTTGTGTGTGTGCTGTTTTTTTGGGGTTGCTTGTGTGTTTTTGTTTACCGTTGTGTGCGCGTTTTTTGTGAGGATTTGGTTTTTTTATGGGGGTTTGGGGGGGGGAGGCCCCGTTGGAAGGGGGTGGGAAAGGGTCTGGGGGGGTCGGGTTTAGAGGGGGGGTAGAAAAGGGGCCCGGATTTTTTTAACCGTTTTAATTTTGGATTTTTTTTAAAACAGGGGTTTTTTCAAAGGGCTTTTTCATGGGCGGGAATGTGCCTTTGTCAAAAATGTTCCCGGCCTGAAATTTGCTTCAGTTTTGATCATAATGGAATAACCCCCTTAGGGGGCCCCTTTTTAAAAAATTAAAAAATTTGTTGTGGATGCGGTTTTTTTTTTCCCCTTTCCCCTGGCCCGGGTTTTTGAAGGGGGGGTTTTTTGGGGAAGATGTTTGCGTGCTTCCACACGGGCCCTTAGTTTGTCTTTTTCGAAAAACTTTTGGAGGATAGGAAAAGTTTACTCCTGAAAAATTGAAAGAAAAACTTTTCCAGGGACAATTTTAAGGGGAGGGAGAGAAGGGTTTTTTTGGAGGGGGAGGGAAAGTAAATTTTTGTTGATAGTTGGTAAGAGAGAAGGGGGACGGGGACAATGTGTTGGAAAAGGGACTGGATTGGTAACTAACCCTAAATGGAACATGTGGCCAAAGCGGGAAATTTTAAAGGGTTGAAAGTGAACAATGGTGAATTTTTTTTTTCTGGGGGTTTTGGTTTGGGAGGAGGGGGGTGGGAAGGGAGGGGGGTGGGTGGGTGGGAGGGAGGGAGGGAGAGGGGGGGAGGAGGGGGGAAGCGAGGGGGGGAGCGAGGAAAGAGAGGAGAGGAGGGGAAGAGCGAGGGGAGAAAAGAGAGGGGGAGAGGGGGGGAGAGGCGGGGGGAGAGAGCGGGGGGAAAGAGCGAGAGAAGAGAGGAGGGGAAGAAGGAGAGAGAGAGAGAGAGGGAGAGAGATAAAGGAAGAGAGGAGAGAGAGGCGAGGGAGGGGAGGAGGGGGAGAGAGAGAGAGGGGAGAGAGAGAGAGAGAGAGAGAGGAGGAGAGAGGAGAGCGCGAGGGGAAAGGGGGAGAGGGAGGGAGGAGAGAGTGTGTGTTTTGTGTTTTTTGTGTGGCGAGAGTGTGTGGTTTTTTTGTGGTTGTGTTCTGCATAAAATTTACGGTTGGTATCCACGGGGATTTGTCATCACCAGCGTTAATTCCCCGGGGGGTTGTTTTAAGGGAAATCTTTTCACTGTTGTTGTGCCGATTTAAAAATTTAAAATTTTAAAAAAGAAAAATCCCCGAAACTTTGAAATGATGGGGGAAAAGCTTGAAGTTGACAAAAAACCCGCTGTTTTTTTATAAAAAAAAACGGTCCGTGTCCTTTTAGTTCCAACCCTTTTGTTAAAAAAAGCAGATAGCTCAGTGGTCAGAACATCGCTCTCAAAGTTTTTTTAAAGCATTTTTGGCGTGGGGAAGGGAAAAACGTTCGGGCTTTTCTCTTTTTCCGTACATCCCCCAGTTCACTAGTTGTAATGGGGTCCCGTTTTGGGGAGGGAAGGAAAGCAGCGAGGGAGGGGATGGGCGCACCCTTTTTAAGATGCTGGCCCTTAGAGAAGCTTGGTTTTCGACCCCTCGCCCCAAAAACGACCGCATAGGTTGGGAGGTTTATTTCCCTTTTTTTTTTTTTTAGTAGAAAAAGCGTTTTCCTTTTGCTTTAAAAAAACTTGCCCGAAAAACATTTTGTATACTTTTTTAATGGGCTAATAGATTGCTAAAATTTGAGGGGGTGTCTTTTCCTTATTTCGTTTTTCCCCTTTAGCTTTCCGTAGGTCGGGCATGCCCATTCCCCCGGTAAGCACTCCCGCATTTAGCACACTGCTCATTTATTTTGGAATCTTTGTTTTAAAAGAAAAAAGGGGAAAAGATGAAAAAAATTGAAAAGCAAAAAAAGTAAGAAAATTTTGGAGGACACAAAAAACAAGAAAACCAAAAAAACTGTTGTATTGGCAAGCTAAAGGAAAAGATTTGTATATGGATTTTGGTTTCTGTTTTCCCCAACCCTTTTGTATTACTGGTTTGCCCACTGTGCTAATTTTTGAAAGCTGAACTTCCATTTCAATGTCTGCAGTAAAAAAACATTTCGTGTAGAAAGTAAAATGTATTGTAGCAGGTCACTTGATGAACAGTGTGGTACAGGTTGTCGGTTTTTTTTACCCTATGTATTGCTTTCCCCCTTTGGGTCAAATGAAATCTGGGTTGTGAAAAAACTAGAAAAATGGGGGTTTAGTTGTTTTTGGGTTTCTTTTTTTGGGATAGATGGGGGAAAAATTTTAAAAAGCGTTTACGAAACTTGGCTGTTTTTTGTTGTTGTGGGAGTTTAAAATCATGAGTGGAAGCTGAAAAAAAACGTGCCTTTCAGAAAGAATGCTGGTGGAAGTGTCTTGATTAAAAGGGGCTTGCCTTTTTAAAAGTTTTTTTGCTTCAAATTTGCTTGTGTTGAAACAGTTAGTTTCTTGGACTTATGCCCTCAATTTTTTCCCTTTATTTCTGTTTTTTTTCTTTGTTTTTTTAAATGGTACTTCATTTAAAGTAGTGGATGCAAAGTGAAACAGTTTACTGCTGACGCATTTTTTTCTTTTTAATAGCAAACGATAACAGTTGGGTATTGTCATCTCGGATATTTCCCATTGTCGCTATAGATTTGTTTTATTCCAACATTGCCTGACTGGAAATGTATGAAGCTGAGAATACACGTTTACAACCGATGTTGATGACCTTCATTATGTGATGATAGAGGATTTACACACACAGATGTAATGGCAGTGCTTCCATTTTCCCTGTATTTGACAGCCCTGTACAAAATTGAAAATTTGCTAAAAAATGTTTCCTGGGGGGTTTTTTAGGGTTGTTTTTTTTAAGGGTGAGCAAACCCCATGCATTGGCTCCCCAAAATGATTTTTTCCTGGAAAAAAAAACTTTTCCTTTTTTTGAAAATAAAAGCGTTTTTTGCACTCCCATTAAAGGTGTCTGTGTTTTGGCTGAAAAGTTACACGGCTGGAACGACCTTTTTTGTGACTTCTGTGTTTGAAACCTATATGGGGAAGAACACATTTATTTGGTTTTTATTTTTAAAAGGTATGAGAATCAAAGCAAAGAAAAGTCAGTGGGTCTGTCTTGTGCACTGGGTTAGGCATTGGGAAAAGCTACCTCCCCCTTCCCCAAAAAAAGGAGGTGGGTTAGGGTTGGGTAGCCTCGCAGCTGATAGAAAAGGGAAAGGCAAAATGATTGTACCGGGCGTCAAACCTTATGAAATTTTTCAGACCATCGATGAAATGTTACAAATTAAAATGTTCTACAAATTGAAAGTTTAAAAAAATTAAAGGGTTCTATAAATCTGAAATGTTTACAAAATTTTTAATCTGCAAAAAGAAAAATAAAAAATAAAAACACCCTTGAAAGGGCTTTGTTTGAATTTGTTCATGAATGATGTTTAGTTAAAGATGTGCGCAAAATCTCGGCTTTTCACATTGCTGTTCTCTGTCTTTCCCCCCCCTCCTCTTTCCCCCCCCCCTTTTCTCTCCCCCCCCCCCCTCTCTCTCTCCTCCCCTTCTCTCTCTCCTCTCTCTCATTCTTTCTCTCTCCTCCCTTTTTTCCCCTCCCCCTCTCTCCCCCCTCCCCTTTCCCCCTCTTTTAATGACAAATCTCGGAAACAATTGAAATTTTGGTTTTCTGCCTGTCTTTCTCCTTCTCTACTTCTTCTCTCTGAGTTTTCTCTCCCTCTCCTCTTCTCTCTTCTCTCTCTTCTCTTCTCTCTCTCTCTCTCTCTCTCTCTCTTTTCTCTCTCCTCTCTTCTCTCTTCTTTTCCAAATTCGGATACAAAATTGGGTTTTTTGTGCTTTTGTTTGCCACCTCCCCCTTCCCCTTTTTAATTTTTCAGTAAGTATTAAACGTCACGAAAAAATTGCATTTTTGATGTATTAAATGGGCCCTTCAAAATAAAAAGACAAATTTAAACTTTTATTTAAAAATTAATTTTCGTAGTGGTGTGAAAAAAAAAGGGAAATTTCCCCCCTTCCCCCCCCCCCTCCCTCCCCTCCCCTTCCCTCTATTCTATTATTGGACCTTTGTTGTGTTTTTTGTTGGGCTACAACAAAACCAAAAAATTTTAAAAATTGACCCTAACTAAATAAAAAACATTCAAATCACCCAAAGATTTTTTATAACAAAGGGGTTTTTTAAAAGTTTTGAAAATTTTAAAACCCTTTTAATTTTTGAAAAAGGGGTTTGTTATTAAAAATTTTTGTAACCCCCCCCTTTTACCCCGCCACGCAGCCCCCCCCCCCACCACCTCCAAACCCAAAACCCCCAAACCGTCTTCCCCTTCCGATAAAAAAGAAACATTAAAAAAAAAAAGCGTTTTTCTTGTTAAGATTTAAAAAAACGCCCAACAATAGAAATGAGGGGAAAAAAAAACCACAAAAACCCAAAAAAAACACAAAAACAAAACAATAAAAATTAAAAATATATTAAATTTAAATTAAAAAAAAATTTTTTTATTAAAATTTTTTAATATTAAAAAAAAAAATTTTTTTTTAAAAAAAAATTTTTTTATTTAAATTTTTTATTATTTGGGGGGGAGAGAAAAAAAAGGGGGGGGGGGGGGGGTGTGGTTTGGGGGGGTTTTTTTTTTTTTTTTTTTTTTTTTTTGTATTATCTTTTTTTTTAAAAAAAACACACAAGCGCAGCATATGTGACGTGTTGCAATGTGTTCGCAAACTTGAGCAGACGCGAGAGACGACAACCACAACACCAACGCGCGGCGCGCCACACACAGCGCGCGCGCGCGCGCGTTTTAGGGGGAGGGATAGCCTTGCGGTTAGAACATTGCGCTCTAAATCTAACGTTGGGTTGATTCCGTTCAAGGGGATATCTTCCCCCGGAGTAACTCGTGCGATCCACTTCCCCCAAAAATCCTTGGATGAGATTTTAAAAGAGACCCCATGTGAAAGACGCAAAAAAATTTTCGCACCGTTAATCCCGTTCCATTTTTTGCAGGGTAGGCCATTTTGTTATGGTGGGGAAAAGATGACAGAATTTACAAAACGCATACACCGGGACTGGATTTTTTTTTAAAAAAACATAAGTGTTATTTTCCCTTTCTTCGATATAAAAAAAAAAACAAAATGAATAAAATGTAGGCCCTTGGGGTAGAAGATTTGGAAGGGAAGGGGGGAGGGTTGAAAATGGTGGGAAAAGGGTATAAGTTGTATGCCCCCTTTGATGTTATATTATCCTTCTATCTCTATCTGTCCGTATCGACGTGGGGGGCCCTCAAAGATCAACAACCGTTCCTCCATTCCCTCTTGTTCTGCCCTTTTTCAGGGTTTTGTTGGTTTGGCCCGTCCCTTCGCTTTCCCGGGGTTTCCTCTCTTTTCCTCCTTGGACAGTGCCTTGTAAAACTGTCTTTTTCAAAGTCCCTTTGGTCTTGTACATGCCATACCATTTAAAATTTTCGCTTTTTACGATCGTTAGAAGGTTCTCATAGGGTTCCCCAAAGGTTTGCTGGTTTTGTTATGCCGCTTTCGTTGTTATGTGGTCTTTGTAGGGATGCCCCAAGGGGTCTCCCAAAGCTTTCTCCCCCGCCGTACTCTTCTCTCCAAAAATGCATCGGGGCCCTGATTCAAGACATACAGAAATTGGATTGCAAGGGAGGCATTAGTCTGTTTGGAGATAAGGGATATTTTTTTTTTCCCGTGGTGTTTGTTTGGGGTGTGTTATTGTTGTGCAGTCCTGATATACTTTGGCTTGGACCTCGTCTGAACAATGGTCCCCGGTACTTTAAACTTTGAACTGTTTCCAGTTTGGTCATTAACCCTGATTCCGTTTTTAATGCGTTGGTGTTATTAGTCATCGTTTTGGGTTTTCTGGAGGGCGCAGCCGGGGGATTATTAACTGCGGTCGACCAGCCTTTTAACCTGGGGGAGGGGTGGAGCACCACCTGTCTTGGGGGGAGTTTTTTACTTTTGTTGGAATCCCCAAAAAGGTGGAGAAGGCGCCATCTTAACACGAAGGGCGCCCCTTTGCCACCACGGAAGATTTGGATACAGAAGCCACGGTTTTGGCCTTGTTAAAAAGCTGCGGGACCCGGCCACTGCCTCAGCGCTCAAGTGGACGGGGGCTTCCGCTGTTTCCGGGAACTCCCGGTTGGTGGGCAAGGCCACGGGCGTCCCAGGCGGGTGTGGTGGTCGCCTGACGGAAGCCTCTGGGGGTGGTATCGGAAACTCCAGGGCCACGGGTGTTTCTCTAGAGGTGCGTATCACTGGGGAAACGCGCGCGGTGTTGGCGCAGGCCGCGAGGCAACCGCCCACAAGCCCCTGCGGGGAGGGGAAGAAGTCGGTTTTTTCGGGGGCAAATTTTTTTACCGTCCCCCCTGCCCCTTCAAGCCTTTTCTGGGTAGGGTTTTAAGCTGCAGCTTCGTGACTGTGTGAGGGTGGGGTTGGGGGGGCGGGGGGGGGGGGGGGGCAAAAGGGGGGGGGGGTGGCGAGGGAGGTTTGTTTGTGAGGAGGGGTTGTTTGTTTTATTGAATCTGGGCCTGCATGTGTGTATATTTTGGGAAATTATGTGAAAGGTTGGGTTTATTCTCGTTGTTCAGTGTGAAAAGTTGAGTGCATCTTTTACAAGCAAAAAGGAGCAAGACAAGTTTTTTTTTTGAATTTTATTTTTTCGATAAGTTAACCCCCAAAGTACTTTTTTTCCCCCAAATTCATTGATTTGATCAAAAAGAACCCTTGTTTGCATACATAAATGGGTAATTTAAAAGGCTTGGGGTTTGGGTTTTTAGTTATAAATCCAAATTTTTATTTTTTAATTATCTGGTCGTCAGTGGGGCTTTTCCCCTTTTTGTTTGGAGTTAAACCCCTTTCCCTGTTTTCAATAGGGCTTTCGGATATGCTTTTTGCTTTGTTTTTTGATGTTTCTTCAATGTCGGCATTTTTACGATTTTCTCTTTAGTGTTGGATTATGATTTTTTGTTGACTGCCCTATATTGTTTGCTCTTTTTTGTTTCATTTTTTTCTTTTTAAATTTACTTTGGAGGGTTTGGGGTTTTGGGAAAATTTTTTGGGGGGTTTTGGGGGGGTTTAATTTTGGGGGGGGGGTTTTTTTTTGGAACCCCCGGGGCAGCAGGCACCCAAGGAGGTTGCTGGGGCCCCTAACGGAAAGCTTTTGTTCTCGAAACTACGGCACGGGTCGTTTCTTCGAGTGCATATTCCTAAAACGCAGCCCTTGCCAAGTTTCAACCGAGAAGCCTACTCAGGGGAACAAGTGGGTATCAACAATTACTTTTTTACCGTCCCCTGCACCTTCAAGTTTTTCCCTGCAGGGCAACTGAGTGTGACCTATTTTAGGGTCTTGGCGGGGGGGGGGGGATGGTTTGGCGAGGGGGAATTTTGTTTTAATTGTTCGATTATTAACTGGACCCAGATGCAGTGCAAACTTTGTTCAATATTAATTGGGGTTTTATATAATACTATCATGTTGTTGATGACATTTATTAAGAAAAAGACATATGAAAAAGTTTTTTTCTGATTATTTTTTTCTAATTTAACCACAAGTCCTTTTTCCCCCCCAAACTCATTGTTTCTAAAACCCTTGTGCAATACAAAAAATGCTATTGACGCGCTCTGTTTGTTTCAGCTTAGCGCTCAAATTAATATCCATATATATAATTATTAGTATTTATTCCTGCACTTTCATGCTCGTATGTTTGACCTATCAGTGTTCTGTTAGTCACTCTTTTATCTGAATTCCAGTATATCTCGACTGAGTTTCGGATGTTTGCCACATCTACCACCTCTGTGTACAATATCAGATATCTCTCTGAGGCTGAAGATCTCGAGTGCAATTTATCTGTTGTTCGCATTCTCATGTTGTTGTTGGTTGTCTGGTGGTGCGTAGTGTTTGACTTACAGTTCAATGATCTCCTAATCTGGTTCCAAAATGCATGCAGCCTTTAAACCTTAAGATGAAAACTCTGAAAGTTTGTTGATTGTTGATTTTCCTCACATGTATTCAGTGAATTTCGTTGTTGTTGTGTGGGCCTGGAACGTGTTTCAGAGGTCTTGGGGGTATCTTACGGAGCAAGACTTGCGGGGCATGAGGTGCTTGGATTTGGCATGTGGTGATTGCATTGGAGGGTGATGATAGTGCAGGTCATGGTTGGATTTTGTTGCAGATCTTTATTTAAGCTGATCATTTCCCCTCATGCAATCAGTAATTTTCACCTGCTGATCCTTCAATTATTGTTTCCATTCCGGATAGGGATGTTGTGGCCTTACCTTGGTACTTAGGGACTTTTCCTGGGTCTATTTACAGCGAGCGTATGTTGGCTGTCCGGGAATCACTGGTTATTGAAATTAATAATATTTTATTGTAAATTTGTTTGAAAATATTTACAAGGAAGCGAAGGGAGCCAAATTGAGTACGATATTCTTTTGTGTTGGAGTCTGATTTTGTTGATTAATTTTTGCTCTTTCTTTTGTTAAATTGTTTTTTCTTCACTCTACCTTCCATGTTGGTTGTGTAACATGTTTTACTCGGTTTCAGAGCTCTTGCTTTTGTGTTCTGGTGCTTCGTAGTGTATCTTCTGTCATCACGGAGGCGCATACTGTCACCTATCCTGCTTAAAATTACTAATACTTTCCTCACTTCTACTAATTATCTATTTACGCTTTATTTTTAGACTTCGACTGTCATACACAGTATGATACTCCTAGCGCTCCTGGAACTTCTTCCATGTTTCCTACTGAACCGTTTCTCATTGACTATTTGATGTGGTGTGTTTGGGTGTGTGTGGTTTTGGTGTGTGTGTGTGGTGTGTTTTGTGGTGGTGGGTGGTGTTAGGAACTCCTTTACAGCCTTAATGTTGCTTTGTTATGGAATATAATATATATCACTGCAACAAATCTTTATGGATTTAATAATATTGATTGATAGAATTGGCGAGTCAGGGGGGGAGGGGGATGGAGAGGTATGGAAATAACAGTTGGCTGGTTTAATTACTTCCTGTTTGCAGGGGAAAAGGGTGGGTGTCTTTTCAAGGAATGAGGGAGGGGGGGGTAGGCGGGTGGGGGGGACCCACCGTGGTCACTTTATTAAAATTGCGGTTGGTCCCGATACTCATGTTTGTTATTCATCACTCTCCGCCACAGCATTTTCAGATTACCTAAAATAAAAATGGATTCAGAGAGAAAGCCACAGGAGAAGCACAAAAATCATAGCGTCAATAGTCATAAGGAGAGTATATAATGAGGGAAATCCAAAAATTAATATGAAAAAAAACTATTTTAATACAATAAACATAAACCTAGAATGGTATCATGTATAACTCCCCCCCCCCCCACACTCTACCACCGTCTCTTCACTGTAAATACTAACTCACAAACACATTGTTTGCATGTTGTTTTCCTAGTGGAATATCTAATGCAATGGTTATTTAACCAAGACACCAACAACCACACCACCCCTCTACTACCCTCCTCTTACCCACACTACTAACTTCCTCATTCAATCATTCACAATCATCTACACTACTACTCTACTATAACTACATTTTGCTGACTTTTTTTACTCTCTTTCTTAACTGTACGAACACACTATAGACACCTACATGAACATAGTATTAAACTATCGCTAGCTATACTATATTCCAACAGCCTACACCGACCACTTAAACTTTTAAAGTTGATCGTTGCTGTGTGTTGGGGTCATTGATTTTCCCGTGCGTTAAAAAATTCCTTGACCTCCGCGTTCAAATGATCACAAAGCATAAATATAAGTGGCACAGCCAAGGGCACCTGCAATCTGTACACTTTGGGGGGGGAGCGGTGGTAGTTTGAGCTAACGATATTATGGGAGACAGTATTGGAGGCCATTAGCTTTAGTATTACTTCTGGTGGAGTGGAAGGGTCTGGTCACTTTTTAGGCGACCACCGAGCCGTCCTCCAACCGCTCGGTTCACTCAAAAAACTTGCAAATCTTCTGGGCAAGTGTGGGGTGTCCGATCTAGTCATACCAGTTTTACTTGTGACCCCCAGGATACAAGGAGCAATTTTAGAGCATGCACGAGCAGAGGCTACTAATGTCATTTGGATCAGGTCCTGTTCTGTAATCGATACTCAACTGCTTAGCAGTATTAGCCATGTCTAGCAGTAGTGATACATCCCACCCAGGCAACACGACAAGTTCACAACGCCCTTCAGTAAGCCCAAGGTTTGAACAAACTCACAAGCAAGATTATGGGACCAAATGGATAAGCATCGAGAACTGAGCCACGCTCCCAGCTGCCACCTCCTGATAGATAGAGCGAAATATCCATGTATGACTTTTATGTTGACCGCCTTGCGGGGTTAACCCAAGGTCTACCACTGCTTGCTAGTCTCGGCGAGTCATCCTGCAGGTTCCCATGAATTTGGCAACAACAAAAGACGGGAGGGGTAAAGCGAGGGTCAGTTTCACTGATCCACGTTCTTTTTTGCTGGCTCAGGTCCAAATCCCGGATAGGATTCGACGGATTCGCTAATGCCGGTCTCAACCATGTGGCATGGGCGGTGCTTTAGTCACGTGCAAGGGTTTTTACGAAGGGGGGGTCATTTGCTATTCGTTTTTATGGGCACTGATTACGTTTAGCTTAGAGAGTTTTGTTGGCTTTGGGCGAGGTGCCAGCGGCATGAATACGGGATAGTTGCGGGTAACTGGAGAACAATATGTGTGGATTGAAAAGGTTCTACCTTTGTTCATTAGGAGTGTATTCTTTAAGCCCATAACCGGGACGTTGATGAAGTTGCATGGGAGGAACAAGGGAATAAGAATGGATAGGAAGTAGCATTTCCTATGCATGAAACCAGTGGGGAGATATATGACAGGCCATAGGGGGGGGAGTGCTTGTGAACGATGGGAAAGCAAAGGGAACAAGGCTAAGCCTTTGGTGTAGTCTGCCTTGGTGATAGGAAGGGGCCCGGGAATGGTAAGTACAGTAAAAGGTGGGAAAGGCTTTTCGAAAAGACAGAAGGCGTTGAGGATTTTATGGCACTGTTCATTTCTAGAGTTAAAGCTATATATCTGTTATTTTCCCGGGGTAAAGTTAACCAGAATGAGATTAATTAGTTCGTTAGTTAAGTGTTGTTTGCGTGGTGGTTAGTGTGGTTCGATTCATTTAATTTTTTATTTTATGTCGAGGATATTGGAAAAAACTGGTGCTTTTGTACATCCAGTCGTTTCGTTGCAGTTTAAAATTTTGTCACTTCCAGGGTAACAATGGCCACTCTTCAATGAGTGCGCAATGTTCTGCGTGCGTTGCACACGTGACTCGTTTTAGTTTTTCGGAAGGACTTTTGGGGAGAAGTTGATGTTAACTCAAGAGGAAACTTCTTGAAATTTCACGCGCGCTCGCGCGGTGTGTGTTTGTGTTGAGGGAATGAGAGAGAGAGGGTAGGAAAGAGGAGGGTGAAGAGAAGAGGGGAGAAGGACAGAGGACAAGACAAAGAGAGACAGACAGACAGAGCAATGTCAATTCTTTATTTGGTAATAATGATATGCATCCATATTCCTGTGCTTTTTTACTCTTCCGCCGTAGGAATACATATATAATAAGCCAAGACTTCATACGTAAAAAAAAGGTACAGCAAACTTTAATAAGAAAAACAAAAAGAAAGAAAAAACTAACTTAAGTCATAAATTGAACATCAGGAACTCAAACAAGTCAACAAACCATAAAATGAAAAATAAATATAAACCTCTCGAGAGAGAGAGAGAGAAGAAGAAGGAATTGCGAGAAGAAGATTGGAGGAGAAGAAAAGAAGAGAAAAAAAGAATTGCGAAAAGAAGAAGAGACAAGGCAAAAAAACGGAAAAGAAGAAGAAAGAACATGGGTAAGAAGCGCAAAGGAAAGAAGAAGAAAAAGAAGAAGAAGAAGAAAGAAGAACGAAAAAAAAGGAATGCAAGAAGTAAAAGCAAAAGAAGAAGAATTGCGAAGAAGAGAATAGCAAGAAGCATAAAAAGAAGAAGAGAAGAAGAAGAATGCAAATAAGAATTGCGAAAAAGAAAGCAAAAAAGAAGAAATCAGAAGGAGAAGAAGAGAAAGAAGAAGAATGAAGAAGAAGAAAGAAGAAGAAGAAGAAAAGAAAAGAATTGCAAAAGAATTGCGAAGAAGGAGAAGAAGAAGAATTGCGAGAAGAAGAAGAATTGCGAAGAAAAGAAGAATTGCGAAGAAGAAGAAGAAGAATTGCGAAGAAGAGAAAGAAGAAGAATTGAAGAAAAAAGGAAGAAGAATGAAGAAGAAGAAGAAGAAGAAAGAATTGGAAGAAGAAGAAGAAGAAGAAGAATTGCGAAGAAGAAGAAGAAGAAAAGGAAAAGAAGAGAGAAGAAGAAGAAGAAGAAGAAGAAAGAAGAAGAGAATGAAGTATTCTAAGGCTGTTGGTCAAAAGGGAAGAAAACTTGATTGTATGTTGTGGTGTTGGTGTGTGGTGTGTGTGTGTGTGTTGTGTGTGTGTGTGTGTGTGTTGGTGTGTGTGGGGGGCGTGTGTGGTATGCTTGAATACATATTGAAACAATAATATAAAGCAAATATTTAATGTAATCAAGAGTAAAAACAAATACTCAATAATTGTACAAATATCTTGAGACTTGATTAAACTTTAGCAACAAACGTTATTAATATTGAAATTCCAATAGAAAGTCAGAGTGAGAGGCAGGCCGGGTTTTAAAGTTCTGGCAACCAAGTATAACATCATGGAAATTAATTCCCATAAGTATTCAATATTTTGCTGAATTTTGAGCCAATGCATTGGTTTCAGTTCTGAAAAAACCTTGAGTTGTCACTGTTGACAAAACCTGTATCAGTTTCGTTGTGAATTGGTTCAACATGTCTTCCTATTTAGAAAACTTCGGAAATGTCTTTTGTGACATGATTTATGAATTATTCAAGGATGCTGTTCTAATACAGTAGCCTCTGATAAGAAACCATGTGGATCTGTCTTATTTGCATTTTTTTAAATTTAGCATCATTTAAATATACCTATAGTTCCTGGTTGGTCGGTAAGGGGGGGGGGCTGTAGTTAATACATCGCCCTTTTGAAATTTCTGCTGGAATTATTATTTTCCTTCTTTTGTTGGCCTTGTTCCTGTTTTTCGGGGGTCCTCTTCTTATTAATTCATCGCCATCCTGCATTTTGCCAGAAAGACTTAAAAGAAACATTTCTCTCTATGCGAAGTGGCTTGCTGGCCTGATTTTGTTCAGGCGTCTTACGGCAATGTGCTTCTTGTCATAACTTGACGACACGCTGGACGAGGCAACGGATCCTTTATTGAAGGGTCCCAAAAGGTCATTTGTCCTTAAGCAATAGTTTAACGACGTGTCGGTATGATTCTAGAAAAGTTCTAATAATTTGAAGATCTTAAAACATAGAAGGCAGACTAAGCGTGAGTGTGTGGTGCCGCGCGGGCCGCCCTGTGTTGGGGTTTGTGTGTGTGTTGTGTATGTTTGTGTGAAGTGCTGTCGTGTGTGGTGTGCCGGCGTAGGTGGTTGTATTATAATAATAAATGGATTTTTAGCCTTTCTGCAGGACATTCCAGCGCTTGACTCAATCATTCTACACATTACAACCTAGTGAAAATATTTCCATCAAGTCAAAGCGCGCACGCACACACCCACACACACAACCCCGGCAAACCCTGGCAGGCAATAATCTTGCTGTTGAAGCAGACGAAAACTAATGAAGCAGGAGAGGAAAATCTTAGGTTGAAATAAATATGTAGACGATTTAAATGAGTAAAGGCTTTTGGCGGAGAGAGAACGGAGATCACCACAAGGACAGAATTGGAGAAGCGAGCAATGTGATTGGTGAACTAGGATTAGGAAAGGTATCTGCAGCAGGGGGGAAAGAGAAGGAGTTTAAGTTAAATTTTTGCGGAGAGGGAGACTTCACACATGACGTTTTAGAAGCGCGCGAGGATTAACAGGTTGTGGAAGTATTCCGAGGCAGGAGGAGGTTGTGTTAAGTGAAGATTTACAATAGCTGCTGTTTGGACATTTACAGTACTATCTTATAGTGAGCATTTTGCAGAGGTGTAAAATTGCATAAGACTATTCTAGTTTTTTTCTGAGTTTGTGATGCTGTGAGTTTGTATACGTTTGAAGGGATTGGTTGATGATGCTGGCAGACGAGCCAACAGAGAATTGCAATAGTCCGACGTGAAAGAATGAGAGACGCAACAAAGTTTGGTTGCATCTGTGGACAGGTACTTTCGAATTGCCCTAATGCGCCGTAATTGATAGTAGCAGGACTGGCAGGTCTGGGTGATGAATTTTTGCATAGAGGTGTGTTGTCAATAATGACCCCTAGATATTTCACAGCAGTGGATAAAGGGACTGATGCATTGCCAAGTTGTATTGAGGCTGTTGTGATGGAAGAGAGTTTGTGTTTGGTCCCTACAAGCATGATTTCCGTTTTATCTGCATTTAGCTGTAATTTGTTCTGTATCATCCAATTTTGGATATCTTGAAAGCAATCGGCCATATTTGTCAAGAGAGAAGGAAGATTTTCAGGAGTGTCGCTGCTTAGAATTTGAGAGTCATCTGCATAAAACTGATGGTTGATCTGATGGCGGTTAATTATATGTGACAGTGGAGCAGTGTAGAGGGTGAAAAGAGCAGGGCCCAGAACAGATCCCTGTAGAACTCCACATTCCAACCTGGCAGGTACTGACAGAATCTTGTTTACTGAATCGGTCAGTAAGGTATGAACTAGACCAGGTAAGGGCTGTACCAGTAACACCAAATGTTTTTTGAAGACAGGAGAGAAGAATAGAGTGGTCAATAGTGTCAAAGGCTGCAGATAAGTCGAGTAGAGGAAGAAGAGAGATTTTACCTGAGTCAGAAGCGAGTATAAGTGTGTTTAAGGTGTGGACAAGGGTAGATTCAGTGCTGTGGTTGACGCGATAGGCAGACTGAAACGCAGGAAGGAGACTGTTGGAGAGAAGGTGGTGGTTGAGCTGTTTTAGAACTACTTGTTCAAGGATTTTAGAGATAAAGGGTAGGTTGGAAACAGGTCTATAGTTCTTCAGAATGTTGGGGTCAAGGTCATGCTTTTTGAGTAGAGGTGTGACTATAGCAGCTTTTAGAGCTGAAGAAACATTTCCAGAGACAAGAGATAAGTTTACTATTTTTGTAATAGTAGGAATAAGTTGTGGCAGGCACTGTGCAAAAATAAAAGCAGGTATGGGGTCAAGATCACATGATTTTATAGTCATTCCTTTCAGAATTATCTCGATTTCTTTCTCGCTTGCAGGATTAAAGGAAAGGAGAGGAGTGCCAGAGAATTGGGGATCAGAAGTTGCAGGCTGAAGGAGTCTGATCCAAATGTGTGCATTTGTGAGTGTATGTGTGTGAGTGTGTATGAGTGTTGTGTGTGTTAGTGTGTGTGTGTGTGTGTGTGAGTGATGTTGTGGTGGGTGTGTGGGTGTGAGAAAGAGAGAACTCTAAAGTCTTAATAATCATTTATTTATACAAAGCTGTTGGTCAACATAAGAGAGAGAAGGAGGGAGAGCGGAGGAGGATGAGAAGAGAGAGAGAAAGAGAGAGAAAGAGGAGAGATGAGAGGAGAATGAGAGAGAGGAGAGAGGAGAGAGGAGAGAGAGAAACTCGGAACTTTAATTTATTCATCAAAGGCTTTGATGGATGTGGTGTGTGTGTGTGTGTGTGTGTGTGTGTGTGTGTGTGTGTGTTATGTGTGTGTGTGTGTGCTTGTGATGTGTGAGTGTGCGTTGTGTGTGTATGTGTGTGAGAGAGAGAAAGCATATTAAGCCAGACACTCTGTGTGTGTTTGTATGGTTGTGTGGTGTGGAAGAGATGAGAGAGAGAGAGAGAGGAGAGAGGGAGAGAGAGGAGAGAGAGAGAGAGAAGAGAGAGAGAGAGAGAGAGCAGGAGCGAAAGATGGAGAGAGAGAGAAGGGTGGAGGGGGGAGTGTAGGGTAAGGCTAATTTATTAGCCTATCCCTAGTTTTCTGTTGATTTATCTACATCTCTTCTGCCAGTCTTCGTACCTGTCTAAAAGATGATTTAAACATTGTTCAACATGTTTGATAAGTATCAGACGTTATATGAACTTCAAACCTGGCCTCCAAATATGTAAATGTTATTCACTGTTTACATGTGAAAAGTCATAAAATTGCAACTTTTCCTAAGCTAACAAACTCCTGCATAATATAGCCCCTATCAAGCCCCCCAAAGGGGAAAAACCGCACCAAAAAACATTAAACCATTCCGAACCATCAACTATTGCATAATTTATGTCTGTCTTTGTTGTGTGTATCATACTAACGTGCTGTTTATGTTTTTTGTTTGTTTGTGTGTGCTGTTTGTGTGAGTACTTAACAAACACATGGTTTCTTTGTTTTTTTAACATCATTCATTTTTGGTTTTGCTCTGCTGCTGTGTCTTTGTTGTCAGTTGTTGTGTTTACTTACAATGTTTCTGTTGTATGGTCACTGACAGTTTTAAAGCATCACATAGTTTTGTTGTATAAAATGACAGTCTGTAACATGAGCAATGTTCCTCGTTTAAAAAATATTAAAAATTACTTAATGGAAAAGAAATATATAAAATAATACCTTTCAAAGAAAACTTCTTTTTTTTTTACAAAAAACTACTCACATGCCTATGATGTTAGATTGAGTTGAATGTCAAATAAACTTTGGATAAAAGTTGGGGTTTTTTCCTCATTAACTTTCAGTTAAAGCTGTAGCTTTTTCTAACAAATCCAACATAGTCAACATGGTAAAATGTAGAAAGGCTTTGTGTACATTGTACTCTACATAGAATGATGCTTTCACAGACACTTTGCTGACATTGTACTATAACATAGAGTGGAATGTGCATTGCACTAACATAGAGTGGAATGTGCATTGTACTAACATACAGTGGAATCTGCATTGCACTAACATACAGTGGAATCTGCATTGCACTAACATACAGTGGAATCTGCATTGCACTAGCATACAATGGAATCTGCATTGCACTAACATACAGTGGAATCTGCATTGTACTAACATACAGTGGAATCTGCATTGCACTAACATACAGTGGAATCTGCATTGCACTAACATACAGTGGAATCTGCATTGCACTAACATACAATGGAATCTGCATTGCACTAACATAGAGTGGAATCTGCATTGTGCTAACATACAGTGGAATCTGCATTGTACTAACATACAGTGGAATCTGCATTGTACTAACATACAGTGGAATCTGCATTGTACTACCATACAGTGAAATCTGCATTGTACTAACATACAGTGGAATCTGCATTGTACTAACATACAGTGGAATCTGCATTGTACTAACATACAGTGGAATCTGCATTGCACTAACATACAGTGGAATCTGCATTGCACTAACATACAGTGGAATCTGCATTGCACTAACATACAGTGGAATCTGCATTGTACTAACATACAGTGGAATGTGCATTGCACTAACATACAGTGGAATCTGCACTGTACTAATATACAGTGGAATTTGCATTGCACTAACATACAGTGGAATCTGCACTGTACTAATATACAGTGGAATTTGCATTGCACTAACATACAGTGGAATCTGCACTGTACTAATATACAGTGGAATTTGCATTGCACTAACATACAGTGGAACCTGCATTGTACTAACATACAGTGGAATCTGCATTGCACTAACATACAATGGAATCTACATTGCAGTAACACACAGTGGAATCTGCATTGCACTAACATACAGTGGTATCTGCATTGTACTAACATACAATGGAATCTGCATTGCACTAACACACAGTGGAATCTGCATTGTACTAACATACAGTGGAATCTGCATTGTACTAACATACAGTGGAATCTGCATTGCACTAACACACATTGGAATCTGCATTGCACTAACACACAGTGGAATCTGCATTGTACTAACATACAGTGGAATCTGCATTGTACTAGCATACAGTGGAATCTGCATTGTACTAATATACAGTGGAAACTTCTTTTTTTTTTACAAAAAACTACTCACATGCCTATGATGTTAGATTGAGTTGAATGTCAAATAAACTTTGGATAAAAGTTGGGGTTTTTTCCTCATTAACTTTCAGTTAAAGCTGTAGCTTTTTCTAACAAATACAACATAGTCAACATGGTAAAATGTGAGAAAGGCTTTGTGTACATTGTACTCTACATGAATGATGCTTTCACAGACAACTTTGCTGACATTGTACTAAACTAGTAGTGGAATGTGCATTGCTATATAGAGTGGAATGTGCATTGTACTAAATACAGTGGAATTGCTCTGGCACTAACATACAGTGGGAATCTGCATTGCACAACATACTGATCCTGCATTGCCACGCAACTCTGGATCTGCATTGCACTAATACAGTGGAATCTGCATTGTCTAAAACAATGGAATCTGCATTGCACTAACACACAGTGGAATTGCATTGTATAACATTACAGTGGATTGCATTGTACTAGCATACAGTGGAATTGCATTGTACTAATATACAGTGGAACTGCAATGCACTAACAAAAACAGTGAAATCTGCATTGATAGCACAGTGGAAATCTGCATTGCACTAACATACAGTGGAATTTCATTGTGTAACATACAGTTGAATCTGCATTGTACTAGACAGAGTGGAATCTGAGTGCACTAACCTAAGTGGAATCGTTGTGTAAATACAGTAGAATCTGATTGCACTAACGTGTAGGACCTCCATTTGCTATGTTTTCAGGTAAGGATTATGTCTGAACTAAAAACTGGAGATGATCGTGGCTGCCATGGTAAAAACCCACGACCCCCCTTCCCCCACCCCCACACCTTGCCACACCGCTCTTTCCCGGCTGACTTCATTATTTTAGCTGTCATGCCCCTCCGTCTCAACGAAATTAAAAGCAAAACAAAAATCTGGATATGATGTGATGATAGCATATATTGTTGTAATGTAATAATAGTATAATAAATAAAGCCTTACCCCCTCCCGCAAAAGAAAAAAGAACAACATAACCCCAACAAACAAAACCAGCTTCAAACCTTGAAAGAAAAGACAGAAAAAGCAAACCCTACACAATCCCTAATCAGGACATGCTAATAATGTGGGTTTGAATTTTTTTATCCCCGTTTGCCCAAGTTCCCCCCACCCTCATCGACTAGACTTTGAGTGTGGTCTAGGTGTTGCTTTGGCGTGAGAGGATACCGTAGATCCAGAGTGCAACACGCATTCACGTGCGGTAAAGAACCTACGGCTCAAGACGAGTTGTACCAGGCAAATTCTGTAGAAATTGCTACATCTGGTAGAAATAGAGGTGGATGTTTGTGGCATGGCTTTCATAGTGAGAGCAGCTCGAATTTCACGAGCATGACTAACAGTGGAATTGTTTTTTTTATTGATTGAGTTATTAACTCTGTGTCAGATGCGTTTGGTTTTTTGCATTGTTTTTGTTTGTTTTGTGTGTTGTTTACTTTGCATTTTTTGTATCCTCGCATTGTTACACTGATAACCCCCCATGTTTCCTTCGGTTTGTTTGTGTATGTGTTGTGGTGTCGTTGTTGATGGCGTTGGTGTTATTATACATATTATTATATTATTATTTTTTATTATCGTCATCATGTTTGTTGTCTGTTCACTAATGACTCGCCCCTTTTGGGTTTTTGGGTTGTTCGGTTAATTGTTGTTGTGTTGTTGTTTTGATTATTACACCATTTCACTAACCTGGCTTTTTGTTAGTTGCTTCGATTTGTAGTTGATTATGTTGTTTTTATTCTTACATCTGTTTCACTTAATACACCCACGATTTTTGGTTTGGCTGGTTTCATTATTTGGTGATGTCGTGTGTGTGTGGGGGGGGGGGGGTTATTATTTACATTGATTCACTAATTACCTGCTTTTGTGCAAGGCTTTGTTTCGATTATTGTGTTGTTGTTTGTTTTTTGAGCTGCCTCATCTTTGTGACGGCTGCACATCTGTGTTCCCTCATTCCAATTCCCCGCCACAGCAACCCATTTGGTATGTTATCCCCGGGTCGGAAGTCCAGGGAGCCATCACTATCAACGGCCGCCGTGGGGCCACAGCCAGAGGGGTCCTGCAACTGCGCTGGGTACTTGGTGGTGTTCAGTGTGCCTGTTTGAGCTAAATAGCAGGTCCACCTACTAAGCCCCTTACTGAGTATTAGCTCAGTTCGCGGAGCCGACTGATGTAGTTGCCCACCCGAGGTTGGCACACCAAACGTCCCTCCAACGTTCCCATGAACTTCCACACAAAGTTTGACACAAACTCACCAGGCACAGAGTGTATGGGCAAACGAATATGAGGTCACAATCAGACTTAAAAATGGGACACCAACAGGGCTTTTTTTTTATTGCTTGTGATCAATGGATCAATGGGATGACGTAATGATGCTGCTGTGGAAGTGCATATGTTAGAGACTATTGAGGGTTGTACTTTAGGCTTTATCACTAATAATCCCCGCTGTCAGGCGTGAAATTGACACTGCTGTTTGGTCAGTAATTGAGCAACTCTCTCATAAGTCGCTCGTTTGTTAAGTGGATGAGTAGTCGACTGTGTGGTCCCAGTCTTCCCACTGACCACTGCACAATCACTCTGGGTAGGGTTGGCTGGAGTCGAAAATCCTATGACTTTATGTATGAACAACTTCAAGTCGTTACCAAGGCTCTAACACCGCGTGGTGGCTGGTGTTTGTTGTTGTTTTTTATTATGACATTGTTTACTAATAACCCCGCTTTTTGGTTTTTGCTTTTTTGTTTTGTTTGTGTTTGTTTTAGTTTTTCATTATTACATGTTGTTTCACTAATAACCCCGCTTTTTACTTGGTTGTCCTTTGTCTTTTTTTATCCAAGTTTCCGAAGAAAAAAAACCCTGATGTCTGTTTTGTTTTGTTCGTTGTTGTTTCTTTATAATCATTGATGTGTTTCACAAACAGTCCTGCTTTTTTTCTTTTTTTTTCAGGAGGGGGGGATGTTTTTTTTTAATGAAACACTAACAGTTCTGCTATTGTTTTATTTTTTGTTAAGTTTAGATCTTTCTAAAAAATCATCGCAATGTTTGTTTCAATTCAAATCCTTTAGTTGTTGTTTTGTTTTGTTTGCTTGTTCACTAGCACATTGCTTCACGAACAATCTTGATTTTTGTTTTGTTCTGTCATTGTTTTGTCCTGTTCATTTTTGTTCTGTTCATTGTTTTGTTTTGTTCATTGTTTTGTTTTGTTCATTTTTTTCACTGTTTTGTTTTTGTTCATTGTTGTGTTTATTGTTTTTTTCTGTTCATTGTGTTGTTTTGGTTGTTATTGTTTTTGCTGTTGTTTTGTTCTCGTTCATTGTTTTGTTTGTTCATTGTTTTGTTCTGTTCATTGTTTTGTTCTGTTCATTGTTTTGTCTACTGTTCATTGTTTATGTGTTGTTCAGTGTTTGTTTTTGTTCTATTTTGTTTTCCTTGTTTGTTATTGTTTTTTATGTTAATTGTTTTGTTTGGTTCAATGTTTTGTCATTGTTTTGTTTCTTATCATCTTTTCGCCAGTCCTCATTTTTATTTTCTTTTGTGTTTTGCATCTTTATGATCCTATTATTTGTTCTAGTGACTTGTTTTTGTTTTGTTTGTTTTTATCACATAGTTTCACAATAATCTGATTTTCTTGTTTTGGTATTTTGTCTGTTTTTGTATCATACATTGTTTCCAGTGATCCTCCTTTTGGTTTTGTTTGTTTTTCGTTGTGTTTTTTGCAATTACTGTTTCACTGTGCAATCTCATTTTGTTTGTTTTGTTTGGTAACTTTTTTGTTTGTGCTTTTTTGTCCTATAAGATACAGGCTAAACACAGCGCTAATAATCATGATTGTTTAGTAATTTGGGGTTCTTGCTTTTCTGACCACTCTAAAGTGTCTGGTTTATGCAGACAGCATCTTTTTTAGCAATATATATGTGAATAGCAATGTTGTTTTATATGTGAAGTAGTTCATCCAATGTGTTGTGTGATGTAAATCATGACGATGTCATAGTTTGCTTGTGTTCAAGCTATGTCTTCGTTTTTGTTGAATTTCTTGAACAAAATTCTGGTGAACAACCAAACTGGTAATACAATTATATTTAAACCAAGCATGTAGTACAACTATATTTAGACCACCAAACGTGTAACACAATTAACTTTGTACCAAACATGTAATACACTTAATTTTTAAACCAAATATTAATAGGATATTTTAAAAATCATTATCTAATACAGTTTTGTTTAAACCAAACATGCTAGTTCCTGCGAGTAAACAACAATTATTATAAAATGAATAGAATACAAGAAAGATTGTAATAACAGCGACAAGAACAACAGCAATAAAAGCTTTTTTTAAGTACAGGGGGGAAAAAAATGACAAGATTATAATGATAACAGTGACAAGAACAACAGCAATAGAAGCTCTTTTAAAAATTACAGTGTAAAAGCTAAAATAACAATGACTCAATAATGATGATCCTACCATTTGAAGGTTGCTGTAAAGTGTGCTGCAACTGTGATTTCAACCAATAAGAATTCTGTTATAGCAATACAGGAATGGTTTGGTGTTGGTTTTGCTATATTAATGTCTCAGAAAAACTCGCCCATATCATTTCTCCAGTCCTCAAATAGGAAACCTTAATTCTTGGGAAGTTGATACAATTGTAGCAACAACAACTACAACAACAAGTAATCAATTAATTTAGAACTGTACCATCCACCAAGCACCATCACTCATTTTCAGCAGGGGTGGGGGGAAGGTGTCTATGTCAGAGAATTTGGAAGCCCCTCCCATATATCTACCCTGTGTGTGTGTGGGTGTGTGTGGTGTGTGTGTGTGTGTGTGTAGAAACACCCATAGAAGAGGGGTGTGCCAAACTTCTAATGACAAACCCAGTGTAGCAGAGGTGCTTGTAGGACACCCAATGAGACTGCTACAGCACAGCTGAGGGAATATGGTGTAAGGGTTGGTCCTTTCATTTTGTGGCAACACCCTCCCCTCCCTTATGACCATCGTGGTTGGCTAGAGAAGTGACACCCCGACCTGTCTGGACCCACCCACACCCTGTAACAGACAGAAAGGAGAGTTAGGATTCAGTGGGCCTAACCTACCTAAGAAATGTACTTTGGAAGTACCTACACTTTGTTTTTTATTATATTATATTATATTATATTATATTATATTATATTATATTATATTATATTAGAGGCACCGTGGTCGAGTGATTTAGGCGGTCAACTCGTGATCCAGAGGTCGCGGGTTCGATCCCCGCTCGGCTCGGTGTTGTGTCCTTGGGAAAGACCCTTTACTCCTATTTTCCTCACTCCACCCAGGTGTACAAGTGGGTACCAGCTCTGCTGGGGAAGTATCTGGCGACAGACTAGCGTCCTGTCACAGGGGTGGTGAAAAAACCATCAGTTCGCTTAACGCTACAGAAACCGGGATAAGCTCCGGCTCTATGGGCCTTCTGGCTCGAAAGACTATACTTTTTTGTATGTTATATTATATTATAGTATATTATATCATGTCACACTCCCAGCAGGATTTAGGAACAGTGATGGGCACCTAACAACTGATGATTAGCTGCTACACAGTTTCAACTGAGCTGTTATTTTCAACAAGCAGACAGGCTGATATGATAGGGCCTCTGTAGTCCGCAGGCTATAAAGCAAATAACAACAACAATAATAATAATGAATAATAATAATGATAATAATACATAATAATAATATTAGTATTAGAAGAACAACAACAGCAAGAAGAAGAAGAAGAGGAAAAAGAATGAATTTACTACTACTACTACTACTACTACTACTACTTCTACTACTTCTACTACTACTACTGTTGCTGCTGCTGCTGCTGCTACTACTACTTCTAGTTCTACTTAAGTTCTTCAAAATAATCCTTAAACTGTGAAAATCTACTCCAAGTAAAATGGTTTGGGGGAACTGGGACAGTTTCCCGTGGAAATAACAGCTAAAGTAAGGATGCTTTGCTTTTGATTCTTAAGCTTGCTGATATCGGAATTGAGCCTAAGTTTTCAAATATTGTTTATAAGCTGCTACATGATATGTATATCACTAATGCCCACAAATCTCCTTATTTAGCTAAAGTAGAACGTATATTAAATGAAATCGGATTAATTGGCATTTGGCAGAATCAGTTTGATCTCCATGTTTCACCTGAATGGTTGAAAGCTAACGTTACTCGTAGTTTACAAGATCAGTATTTACAACAATGTTTTTTTCATGTAGACAACAATGACATCTTTCTTAATTATAGACTATTTAAAAAGTGTTTCTGCTTTGAAGATTATCTGTTGATTCTTCCTCGCAATTTGTCATTCCCTTTTATTCATTTTCGAACGTTAAATCACAGACCTCCCATCCAAATAGGCAGAATAAGAAATGTTCCTAGAGCAGAGAGAGTCTGTGATAAATGTGGTGAAAACGAGCTAGGTGATGAGTTCCATTATCTGTTCAAATGTCATTTCTTTGTGCAGTTAAGAAACAAATTTATCCCAAGAAATTATTTTTAAAAAACCCAAATGTTATGAAGTTCCATGAATTATTTAGTTCACCAAATCAATCCTTGCTTATCAAAGTTAGAAAAAATCTTTAAAAAAATAATGAAAACCTATTGATTTGATGCATCTTTTTAGGTAACACTAGTGAATTTTGTTACATGCTAGGAATGATTTGATTTCCTTTATTGGTACAGACTTGAATGGCGTATTCCCCCACAGGTGCACCTGTACGTGTGCATGGGTGCCGGCGTATCTGTGAACTGGTTGTGCTTTTGTAGCAGGGAGATCCAACTCACATTGATACAGCTGCCTGAGAACTTTTGTATTTTCAATTGAATTGTTTGCCTGCATGGGTAGGTGCACATAAATTATGCGTGTGTGTGGGGGTGGGGGGAAGCAGGAGCACACGACATTCTTTGGATGTTTCACCAGCACGCGTGTGTATGTGTGTGTGCTTCTGAATGCCTTTGCCTTGCCTGTGATGTGCTGAGAGAGAGAGAGAGAGAGAGAGAGAGAGAGAGAGAGAGAGAGAGAGAGAGAGAGAGAGAGAGAGAGTATGCAGTTGATTGCTGGTAATATAACTATTGAGGCATCATGTTAATTTGCCCTGCCTTTCCTGTATTCGTGAATGGTCTGTTGGTTCTCAGGTCCATAGTTTGTGTTTTTCTTTCTGCTTTCCATGTTGGGGTCAGTTTGTGCTGTGCGTGTTTTTTCACGCGACCATGTCTGCAAGTTGTGGCTTTGTTGGATTTCATGTGCCCCTTGGGGCTTTCTTGAAATAAATCTTGATTCGTGAATCTTGAATCTACTAATACGCTGCTACTACCACTACTACTACTACTACTACTACTACTACTACTACAGCTACTACTTCTACTACTACCGTTGCTACTACTACTACTCCTACTGCTGCTGCTGCTGCTGCTGTCGCTGCCACTACTACTACTACTACTAGTACTACTACTACTACTACTACTACTACTACTACCTGGATCGGTGGTCTAGAGGTAATGCGCCTGTCTAGAAAGCGAATAGTCCGAACTGTGCGGCGGTTCGAATCCCGTAGGACCCGAAACTTTTTCCCCATCCTGAGTAGTGGTCTGGGCGCTAGCCTTTCGGATGAAATGACAAACCGTGGTCCCGTGTGTTACACATAATCATTTAGCGCACGTAAAAGAACCCACAGCGACAAGAGAGTTTTCCCTGGCAATATTCTGTAGAAAAAAGCTACTCTGATAGGGTAATTAATACAGTTGCAGACAGGAAAATAGAAAAAAAAAACGGGTGGCGCTTCTGTTGTAGCCACGTGCTCTCTTTCAGGGGAGAGCAGCCCTGAATTTCAGGCAGTGAAGTCTGCCGTGACTTAAAATGGTATAAAAGAAGATAAAATATAAATATATAAATAAAGTACCCCACTGGCACCAGAGTGATGCACGAGCCCTAGTACAGGCCGCACACCGCAATTAAAAGATCACTCTTTCCTTCTGCTTTTCTATGTGACTCTTATATTCATACTACACATACTATGGCATCCACAGAAAAATAAAAACTCTTTTTGTGAAAGACTAGCTTCTGACTCAAAACTCATGTGATCTTGAACAAATTTGGTCGGTTTGAGTTTTTTAAAATATTTTCAGCAAACACTGTACCCCCTCAGTCGTTTCCTGCTAGCTTTCACCCCACTACACATGTGTGCGGTCAACACTGTGAGAAACACAAGCAATCCTCATTTAATCATTATTTCCAACTTTCTCGTGACTACCTGATATTGCTCCATGTCCTCAATCCCCCCAAAACAAGTGCACAGTGCATTTTTTCATACTTTAAAAAAATTATGTGAAAATCACCAACATTTTTTTCCCCGGACTTACACTCTATACAAGATACTACATGACCCCCAAATTAATACCGGTGTGCAGCCCAACCCTCCGGCACAAGAGCACTGCAGAGCCCTAACCTCTCCACCCCCCCCCCCCCCCCCCCCCTGCACAGCAGGACAAACCACAAGGCTGTTGTCTAGGCTAGTGCTTACATGTACAATAGACAGCTAGTTGGCTTGTCACACGGTAGGAGGGGGGCGGAGGGGGGGGGCACCTCCATCTCATTTGTATAATTATGAATTCAATCTCTCTCTCTCTCTCTCTCTCTCTCTCTCTCTCTCTCTTGTCTCTCTCTCTCTCTCTCTCTCTCTCCCTCTCTCTCTTTGTCTCTGTCTCTGTCTATCTGTCTCTCTCTCCCTCTCTCTCTTTGTCTCTGTCTCTGTCTATCTATCTCTCTCTCCCTCTCTCTCTTTGTCTCTGTCTCTGTCTATCTATCTCTCTCTCTCTCTCTTTGTCTCTGTCTCTGTCTATCTGTCTCTCTCTCTCTCTCTCTCTCTCTCTCTTTGTCTCTGTCTCTGTCTATCTGTCTCTCTCTCCCTCTCTCTCTTTGTCTCTGTCTCTGTCTATCTATCTCTCTCTCTCTCTCTCTTTGTCTCTGTCTCTGTCTATCTGTCTCTCTCTCTCTCTCTCTCTCTCTCTTTGTCTCTGTCTCTGTCTATCTGTCTCTCTCTCCCTCTCTCTCTTTGTCTCTGTCTCTGTCTATCTATCTCTCTCTCTCTCTCTCTTTGTCTCTGTCTCTGTCTATCTGTCTCTCTCTCTCTCTCTCTCTCTCTCTCTTTGTCTCTGTCTCTGTCTATCTGTCTCTCTCTCCCTCTCTCTTTGTCTCTGTCTCTGTCTATCTATCTCTCTCTCTCTTTGTCTCTGTCTCTGTCTATCTGTCTCTCTCTCCCTCTCTCTCTTTGTCTCTGTCTCTGTCTATCTATCTCTCTCTCTCTCTTTGTCTCTGTCTCTGTCTATCTCTCTCTCTCTCTCTCTTTGTCTCTGTCTCTGTCTATCTGTCTCTCTCTCTCTCTCTTTGTCTCTGTCTCTGTCTATCTGTCTCTCTTCACGCAGAACATGTTGCCCACACGTTAAAACCCCTACCGCTTTTCGGAAAAGTAGGCCATTGTGTGCAGGTGGGAACGGATGATAAACTTGCGCCAAAACTGCATACACATCTCTCTTTCTCTCTCTATCCTGGGGGGGGGTGGGGGTGGGGGGGGGCGGATAACCTCGTGGTTAGGGTGATGTATTCGTGATCTGCTGACCTGGGTTCGAATCCCGTTCAAGAGGGTTTTTCCTCGGGAGTGAACATCAGTACCGACTCCACTCTCCCCAAAAGTCCTTCAGATGAGACTATAAACCGAGGTCCTGTGTGCCACAGCAGACAGAACAAAACTGCATACACACAGGGACTGGATGAAAAAGCACACAAGTGCTTATTCCAGTATCCTCGAAATAAAAGAATAAATAAATAACAACGCTCTCTCTCTCTTTCTCTCTCTCTCTCTCTCCTCTCTCTCTCTCTCTCTCTCTCTCTCTCTCTCTCTCTCTCTCTCTCTCTCTCTCTCTCTCTCTCTCTCTCTCTCTCTCTCTCTCTCTCTCTCCACACTTCAAAAAGCTAAGGTGCTCTCCGCATGTTTTTCAATGTGTATGTGTGTGTGTGAGGGGGGGGGGGGGGAGGGGGGGCTGTGTGTAAGTGTGCAGATGCATGGATTTACTGTTGTGCACATAAGTATGTATGTATGCATGCATGCATGTATGTGTGTATGCATGTATGTATGTATGTATGTATGTATGTATGTATGTATGTATGCATGCATGCATGTATGTATGTATTTATGTGTGTATGTATGCAAGCATGCATGTATGTATGTAAGTATCTATGTATGTATGTATGCATACATGTATGCATGTATGTATGTATGCATACATGTATGCATGTATGTATGCATGCATGCAAGTATGTATGTATGTATGCATGCATGCATGCATACATGTATGTATGTATGTATCTATGTATGTATGTATGTATGTATGTATGTATGCATGCATGCATGTATGTATGTATGTATGCATGCATGCATACATGTATGTATGTATGTATGTATGTATGTATGTATGCATGCATGTATGCATGTATGTATGTATGTATGTATGCATGTGTGTAGTTTGCTTTCGAGATAAGTGTCTAAATCATCTCGGAAGTTGGTAGTCATTCAGCAAACTAGAGGTGGCGGAATAACCTAGTGGTTAGAGCCTTGTGCTGGTAATCACACACCCCGGGATTGAGCCTCCACAGACCCCCCACCCCTGTTCTAGGGGATTTTCCCCCAGAGTTAACTTCAGTACTGACTCAACTGCACCACAAAGTCCTTCGGAGGAGACTGTGGCCCCGTGTGTGAATGCACGCAAAACATCTTGCACACAGGTTAACAACCTCATCCTGCCTTTCGGAAGAGCAGGCTACTGTGTACCACTAGGAACGATTAACATGATTACAACAACACGTATGCACAGGTGCCTTGTGTTTAAAAACCATCCCCGAAGTTAGAATACAGCTACCTTAATGGTGGATAAAAATGCTTCCGTGTGCAACATCTCCCCACTGGTGAACCTCGCAACTTTAGCCAGGGAAGGAAAAACAATAATGGATAAAACAATAATGAATAAAACAATAATAAATAAAACAATGATGAATAAAACAATGATGAATAAAACAATGATGAATAAAACAATGATGAATAAAACAATGATGAATAAACAATGATGAATAAAACAATAATGAATAAAACAATAATGAATAAAACAATGATGAATAAAACAATAATGAATAAAACAATGATGAATAAAACAATGATGAATAAAACAATGATGAATAAAACAATAATGAAGAGAACAATAATGAAGAAAAATAATAATGAATAGAACAATGATGAATGAAACAATAATGAATAAAACAATAACGAATAAAACAATGATGAATAAAACAATAATGAATAAGACAGTAATGAATAAAACAATAATGAATAAGACAATGAAGTAAACAATAATGAATAAGACAATAAAGAAAACAATAATGAAGAAAACAATAATGAAGAAAACAATAATGAAGAAAACAATACTGAATAAAACAATGATGAATAAAACAATAATGAATAAGACAATAATGAATAAAATAATAATGAAAAAACAATAATGAATAAAACAATAATGAATGAAACAATAATGAAAAAGACAATAATGAATAAAACAATAATGAATAAACAATAATGAATAAGACATTAATGAATAAAACAATCATGAATAAAACAATCATGAATAAAACAATCATGAATAAAACAATCATGAATGAAACAATCATGAATAAAACAATCATGAATAAAACAATCATGAATAAAACAATAATGAATAAAACAATAATGAATAAGACAATAATGAATAAAACAATGATGAATAAAACAACAGTGAATAAAACAAAAATGAACAAAACAATAATGAATAAAACAATAATGAATAAAAAGACAATGAATAAAACAATAATGAATAATACAATAATGAATAAAACAATAATGAATAAAACAATGATGAATAAAACAATCATGAATAAAACAATAATGAATAAAACAATAATGAAAGAAACAATAATGAATAAAACAAAACAAAAAACCGAGAAAAAAGAAGCTATCGGAATAGAAACTGATGCCCCATCCTGCTATGTGCTTCAAACAGATGTAGGCATGCGGCAGACAGATCAGCGTGTGTTGGCAGGGCAGGCAATGCTGGCCCTACCTGCTCACCTCTGCCCCTGCTTTGCTCAGCTTGTCTGTTTCGCGGGTAACCAGACCATGTGACGTAAACAGCTCTGGACAACTCTCCTTCACAGATGGTCCAGGCAGGAGGAGAGGCCATGACAGAGGTGCTACTCATCTGGCAGACAGGCGAGTAGCCAACGCCTTGGACACAGTCCCTGATTATCTCTCTCCCGAAGAAAGGTAACTTATGACTGTGTCAAGACTCCCATACGATGAGCCTGATCAACCACACTGCTTTAGTCATGCCAAGGATCCCCCTGCCAAGACTGAACCCACAAGCTGAGAAGATCATGAACGAGCATGCAGGTTTCAGAACAGGTCGGAGCACAACAGAGCAAATGTCCAACCTTAGAATACTCTGTGAGAAGTATAACAACTCCGGCAAGATCTTCACCACGTCTATGTCCGTAACATTCGCTCCAGTTTGGATCAGACTCCTTTCCAGCCTGCAACTTCTGATCCTTAAATCTCTGGTACTCCTCTCCTTTCCTTTCATCCCGCAAGCGAGAAAGAAATCGAGATAATTCTGAAAGGAATGACTATAAAATCATGTGATCTTGACCCCATACCTGCTTCTATTTTTGCACAGTGCCTGCCACAACTTATTTCCACTATTACGAAAATAGTAAACTTATCTCTTGTCTCTGGAAATGTTCCTTCAGCTCTAAAACCTGCTATAGTCACACCTCTACTCAAAAAGCATGACCTTGACCCCAACATTCTGAAGAACAATAGACCTGTTTTCAACCTACCTTTTATCTCTTAAGTCCTTGAAAAAGTAAATGTAAAACAGCTCAACCACTACCTTCTCTCCAACAGTCTCCTTCATGCGTTTCTGTCTGCCTATCGCGTCAACCACAGCACTGAAACTACCCTTGCCTAAACCTTAAACACACTTCTACTCGCTTCTGACTCAGGGAAAATCTCTCTTCTTACTCTACTCGACTTATCTGCAGCCTTTGACACTATTGGCCACTGTATTCTTCTCTCCCGTCTTCAAAAATCATTTGGTGTTACTGGTACAGCCCTTACCTGGTTTAGTTCATACCTTACTGACCGATTCCAGACAGTCACAGTAAACAAGATTCAGTCAGTACCTGCCAAATTGGAATGTGGAGTTCCACAGGGATCTGTTCTGGGCCCTGTTCTTTTCACCCTCTACACTGCTCCACTGTCACATATAATTAGCCGCCATCAGATCAACCATCATTTTTATACAGATGACTCTCAGATTCTAAGCAGCGACACTCCTGAAAAACTTCCTTCTCTCTTTACAAATATGGCCCACTGCTTTCAAGATATCCAAAATTGGATGATACAGAACAAATTACAGCTAAATGCTGATAAAACAGAAACCATGCTTGTAGGGACCAAACACAAACTCTCTTCCATCACAACAGCTTCAATACAACTTGGCAATGCATCAGTCCCTTTATCCACTGCTGTGAAGTATCTAGAGGTCATTATTGACAACACACTCTCTATGCAAAAAGTCATCACCCAGACCTGCCAGTGCTGCTACTATCAATTACGGCGCATTAGTGCAATTCGAAAGTACCTGTCCACCGATGCAACATCCAAACTTGTTGCGTCTTTCATTCTTTCACGTCTGGACTATTGCAGTTCTCTGTTGGCTGGTCTGCTAGCATCATCAATCCAATCCCTTCAACGTATACAAAACTCTGCAGCTTGACTAATCCTCAGAAACAAAATATCTGAGCATATTACCCCTCTCTTGCAATCTCTCCACTTGCTGCCTGTGCCACAGAGAGTAAACTGTAAGATCGGTACCCTCTGTTACAAATGTCTCCACAAAACAGCACCGCCTACCTCTGTGAATGTCTTCATCTGTACACTCCTTCTCGTTCTCTCCGCTCTGCTGCAGATACCTTGTCCTTACGAATACCTAGATTCAACCAATCCACCATCGGCCGTCGTCTTTCTCAATTTCTGGTCCATTGATGTGGAATGATCTCCCTCTCTCTCTCTCTTCGCCAAAAGCCTTCTTATGACAGTTTTAAATCCAGTCTCAAGACATATTTATTTCAAACCTAAGATTTTCCTCTCCTGCTTCATCTCATAGTTTTTTTCCTGCCTTCAACAGCCAAGATTATGTTGCCCTGCCAGGGTGTGTGACCTCAGTATGTGTGTGTGTGTGTGTGTGTGTGTGTGTGTGTGTGTGTGTGTGTGTGTGTGTGTGTGTGTGTGTGTGCGTGTGCGTGCACATTTGGATTTGATGGAACTATTACTTGTTACTGGTTGTATGACTGTGTAAGAATGAGTTGAGTGCAAGCGCTTTGATTTGTCTCTGCAAGATATAGCGCTATATAAATTCCATTTATTATTATTATTATTATTATTATTATTATTATTATGTGGACTTATGGAGATGTGTGATAGAGTTTGGCATACAGCTTTGAGGGCGACCATGAGGCTGTATACCATCAGTGCCAACCTGATCAGAACCATAAAGTGCCTGTAGGACAAGGCAACCAGCGCAGTACACTACGCCAATAGAGGAGGATGATGATTCAGAACTAGAGTTGGAATACGCAAGGATATTATCTATCTCCCACCCTCTGCAAAATCTTCGAGAACGATGGCAGACATTTTAAAAAAACACGAGTAAACACCATTGGAGGCAGGACAATTACAAATGTGAGTTTTGCTGACGACATCGTCGGCCAAGTGGAGAAGAGCAAGAGCTACTAGCCTGGTGAATCACCTGATGAAGTCTCTTTGGCATATGACATTCATATAGATCAGTGCAGAGAAAACCTTGATGATGTCAAATGGTGCCAATAGCATCAGCACTTACGTTATTATAGACGGCAGGAACATTGAGACCGTCCAATCTTCAAATATCTGGGAGCAATAGTATCAGTTGAAAGATCAAAACCTGAAATTCTCTCCAGGATAGCCCAGACTACAGCTGCAATAGGCAAACTGACAGTTGTTCGGAATGACTAACACATCGCCATTGGCTCCAACATCTGACTGGTGTGTTGCCTGGCCATGCCCATGGTTTTGTGTGATGTAAAACGCGGACCACAACAGCAGACATTGAACAAACGATGCAGGCACTACAGATGAAGTACTTCCGCACTCAAAGAGCGGTGACTGACGAGGTAGTAGACACCAGAACTGATAACGCTTTAGGGCCTTAATAAATTATGAAGAGCTCCTGACTTCAGAGAAAAAACGCAAACTGATGTGGTATGGCCATGTCACACGAACATCTGGACTGGCCAAGACTGTCCTACAGGGAACAGTGCAAGGAGGGAGACGAAGAGGCAGACAGAGAAAACGATGGGAAGACAACATCAGAGAGTGGACTGGCCTGGAGTGGAAGGACACTAAGGAAATCTGAAAACGGAGAGGAGTGGAAACAAAACAACTGGATGCAAAATGTGTAGTTGTTCCCAAACGTTGTACTAGATTGAGGGGTAAGTGAAGGTGAAGGTAAAGACTATGTTATTTTCTTAGGTAATCATGCTGCCAGAAACAACTGTTTACCATCACTGGCAATGTAGACATCTGTAGCTGCAACAGTACATGAACCTTCAGCTATTCAAGCTGCCTAAATTTTTTCTTCTTTCTCTTTCCTTTCTTCATTCGTTCTTCCTCCTCATTTTTTATATATTCTTCTCCCTGTTCCTTCTCCCCCTCCTCCTCCTCGTTGTTCTTCTCCAACTTCACTGGGAGGGTTGGTGCACCACACTGAAGATTTCATCCGTTAGTTTAATTTATGTCAGATACACACCAAAGCCTAGGCCTTAGCAAATCAGGATGTTTGCATCACAGAAATAAGTGGAAAGAATGTGGAGGGCGAACGTTTACTGGCGACACCATTCTGTTTCTGGTAATATGATTTATATATACATATATATACACATATATATTATACATATATATATATATATATATATATATATATATATATATATATATATATATATATATATATATATATATGGTCCATGGGGATCCTATTGGCTTAGGTAACTTCAAGATAATTATTCAAAGAAATCCCCTTCTTCCTTCTCCTTCTCTTTCATGTCACCAAATCATTTGCACACGTCCCACTCCTGAAAACGCTGTCCCCACTTAACATGGTTTTAGCCCTGAAGTATGAACTTGACATAGTGTAAGTGACCTCTCTCCTCACACACCGTCAGATTGGGGACAGATCAGCTTGGATGCCTGAATTCATGAATACATTGTATCAAGCCTGCATGACCTACTATAGGTCACCAGCCCAGTTTATGACTAAACTAAGTCAGTCTCTCTCTCTCTCTCTCTCTCTCCTCTCTCTCTCTCTCTCTCTCTCTCCCTCTCTCTCTCTCTGAATGTGTGTGTGGGGGGGAGAGGGAGGATAGCCTAGTAGTTGGAGCATTAAACGCACGACCTAAGGGGCTCAAGCAGCCACCAAGGCACTCGTTCAATAAGATTTTTGTTTTGCCCTGGAGTGAACATCAGTGCCAACTCCACATCCCCGAAAGTCCTTCCAGTCAGACTATCAACCAAGGCCCGTGTGGGAAGAGGCGCAGAACATCTTGCGTTCTCGTTAAAACCCGTTCCACATTTCGAAAGAATAGGGCCGGCAGTATTGGATCAACACATTTAAAAGCTGTTATCTGTTTGACTGTTTGATTGAACTGCTTATTCATTGTCGTTTTGGCTGCTTGTTTGTTATTTGCCTGTTTGATACTGTTTGTCTTAAGTTAGGGGTTTTAGGAAAAGAAAGAGGGATAACAACACTGAGCATTATAATGAAGTCAGCAACTGTTCTATCCACAATAATTATAAGCTATAGATTCGTGTTGCTATTCTACTGCCTATTAGTCTCTGGTTTTTATTTTTATTTTTTAAAAATCTGGTGAAACCACATGTGGTGTACTTTATAAGTTACTTCCCCCTTTTTTGTTGTCCTTTTATACTACAAATACAATACAAAAAACATTTTGAGATGTGTGTAAATTCTAAACCGACACGCTATACAAAGTGAACTTTAAAAAAAACAACTGAACTAGATTCTAAATGTTATGATAATCCCTCCACACTTGAAATGCTATGACAATGAATATATATATTCTTTCACATTTTATGTAAAAACAAATGACAAAACAAACCACACACAAAAAAACCAGCTCCATCCAAAGCAGTCCGTGTGTGTTAATGGTTTTCAAGTTGCCCATTTCTGTTTTTCCTTTATGGTATAATATATACAGTTGTTCGTCTTTATGAATACCAGGAAACACGTACACAGCCTTGCATAATTATCAAGTTCACGTCTGAAGTTTCTCTGTTCCGTGTGCTCTGTCTGCGTCGGTATGTCTGTGCGTTGTGACGTGTGTCTGTGTGTCTGTACTGTGTGTTGTGACGTGTGTCTATGTGTCTGTACTGTGTGTTGTGACGTGTGTCTGTGTGTTGTGTCGGTGTGTCTGTGAGTGTGACATGTGTCTGTGCCTTTGTGTTGTGACGTGTGTCTGTATGTGTGTCGGTGTGTCTGTGTGTCTGTAGGTGTGTCTGTGTGTCTGTGTGTTGTGACGTGTGTCTGTATGTGTGTCGGTGTGTCTGTGTGTTGTGACGTGTGTCTGTGTGTCTGTAGGTGTGTCTGTGTGTCTGTGTGTTGTGACGTGTGTCTGTATGTGTGTCGGTGTGCCTGTGTGTGTGACGTGTGTCTGTGTGTCTGTATGTGTGTCGGTGTGTCTGTGTTTGTGACGTGTGTCTGTATGGTGTGAGTGTCGGTGTGTCTGTGTGTTGTGACGTGTGTCTGTATGGTGTGAGTGTCGGTGTGTCTGTGTGTTGTGACGTGTGTCGGTGTGTTGTGACGTGTGTCTGTATGGTGTGAGTGTCGGTGTGTCTGTGTGCTGTGACGTGTGTCTGTATGGTGTGAGTGTCGGTGTGTCTGTGTGCTGTGACGTGTATCTGTATGGTGTGAGTGTCGGTGTGTCTGTGTGTTGTGACGTGTGTCTGTATGGTGTGAGTGTCGGTGTGTCTGTGTGTTGTGACGTGTGTCTGTATGGTGTGAGTGTCGGTGTGTCGGTGTGTTGTGACGTGTGTCTGTATGGTGTGAGTGTCGGTGTGTCTGTGTGTTGTGACGTGTGTCTGTATGGTGTGAGTGTCGGTGTGTCGGTGTGTTGTGACGTGTGTCTGTATGGTGTGAGTGTCGGTGTGTCTGTGTGTTGTGACGTGTGTCTGTATGGTGTGGAGTGTCGGTGTGTCGGTGTGTTGTGACGTGTGTCTGTATGGTGTGAGTGGTCGGTGTGTCTGTGTGTTGTGACGTGTGTCGGTGTGTTGTGACGTGTGTCGGTGTGTCTGTGTGTTGTGACGTGTGTCTGTATGGTGTGAGTGTCGGTGTGTCTGTGTGTTGTGACGTGTGTCGGTGTGTTGTGACGTGTGTCTGTATGGTGTGAGTGTCGGTGTGTCGGTGTGTTGTGACGTGTGTCGGTATGGTGTGAGTGTCGGTGTGTCGGTGTGTTGTGACGTGTGTCGGTATGGTGTGACGTGTGTCGGTGTGTTGTGACGTGTGTCTGTGTGCCTTTGTGTCGTGACGTGTGTCTGTATGTGTGTCAGTGTGTCTGTGTGTTGTGACGTGTGTCTGTGTGTTGTGACGTGTGACTGTGCACTGTGATGTGTGTCTGTGCACTGTGACGTGTGTCTGTGTGTTGTGATGTGTATCTGTGTGTTGTGACGTGTGTCTGTATGTGTGTCGGTGTGTCTGTGTATTGTGACGTGTGTCTGTGTGGTTGTGACGTGTGTCTGTGTGTTGTGACGTGTGTCTGTATGTGTGTCGGTGTGTCTGTGTATTGTGACGTGTGTCTGTGTGTTGTGACGTGTGTCTGTGCGTTGTGACGTGTGTCTTTGTGTTGTGACGTGTGTCTGTGTGTTGTGACGTGTGACTGTGCACTGTGATGTGTGTCTGTGTATTGTGACGTGTGTCTGTGTATTGTGACGTGTGACTGTGCACTGTGATGTGTGTCTGTGTGTTGTGATGTGTGTCTGTGTGTTGTGATGTGTGTTGTGCGTTGTGACGTGTGTCTGTGTATTGTGACGTGTGTTGGTGTGTCTGTGCGTTGTGACGTGTGTCTGTGTATTGTGACGTGCGTCTGTGTGTTGTGACGTGTGTCTGTGTGTTGTGACGTGTGTCTGTGTATTGTGACGTGTGTCTGTGTATTGTGACGTGTGTCTGTGTGTTGTGACGTGTGTCTGTTGGTGTGAGTGTCGGTGTGTGTCGGTGTGTTGTGACGTGTGTCGGTGTGTTGTGACGTGTGTCGGTGTGTTGTGACGTGTGTCTGTGTGCCTTTGTGTCGTGACGTGTGTCTGTATGTGTGTCGGTGTGTCTGTGTGTTGTGACGTGTGTCTGTGTGTTGTGACGTGTGACTGTGCACTGTGATGTGTGTCTGTGCACTGTGACGTGTGTCTGTGTGTTGTGATGTGTGTCTGTGTGTTGTGACGTGTGTCTGTATGTGTGTCGGTGTGTCTGTGTGTTGTGACGTGTGGGCTGTGTGTTGTGACGTGTGAATGTGCACTGTGATGTGTGTCTGTGCACTGTGACGTGTGTCTGTGTGTTGTGATGTGTGTCTGTGCGTTGTGACGTGTGTCTGTGTGTTGTGATGTGTGTCTGTGTGTTGTGACGTGTGTCTGTGTATTGTGACGTGTGACTGTGCACTGTGATGTGTGTCTGTGTGTTGTGACGTGTGTCTGTGTATTGTGACGTGTGACTGTGCACTGTGATGTGTGTCTGTGTGTTGTGATGTGTGTCTGTGTGTTGTGACGTGTGTCTGTGTTTGTGACGTGTGTCTGTGTGTTGTGACGTGTGTCTGTGTATTGTGACGTGCGTCTGTGTGTTGTGACGTGTGTCGGTGTGTTGTGATTTGTGTGTGTGTGTTGTGACGTGTGTCTGTGTATTGTGACGTGTGTCTGTGTGTTGTGACATATGTTGGTGTGTCTGTGTATTGTGACGTGTGTTGGTGTGTCTGTGTATTGTGACGTGTGTCTGTGTATTGTGACGTGTGTTTGTGTGTTGTGACGTGTGTCTGTGTATTGTGACGTGTGTCTGTGTGTTGTGACGTGTGTCTGTGTATTGTGACGTGTGTCTGTGTGTTGTGACGTGTGTCTGTGTATTGTGACGTGTGTCTGTGTGTTGTGACGTGTGTCTGTGTGTTGTGACGTGTGTTGGTGTGTCTGTGTATTGTGACGTGTGTCTGTGTATTGTGACGTGTGTCTGTGTGTTGTGACGTGTGGCTGTGTATTGTGACGTGTGTCTGTGTGTTGTGACGTGTGTCTGTGTATTGTGACGTGTGTCTGTGTGTTGTGACGTGTGTCTGTGTGTTGTGACGTGTGTCTGTGTGTGTTGCCACGTGTTTGGGTGTGTGGTTTTGTTTTAATCCAAAGTGTTGTTATGTATATTGTGACGTGCTTTGGTTGTGTGTTTTATTTTTTAATCCAAAGTGTTGTTATGTGTGTTGTGACGTGTTTCGATGTTATGTTGTGTTATCCAAAGTGTGGTTTTATACAGACACACACATTCACACACACAACAACTCTGGGCATCTCATTTGCTGTTAATAATCTCCGCACATTTTTGCTTCCTTCCTCATCTCTCTCTCTCTCTCTCTCTCTCTCTCTCTCTCTCTCTCTCTCTCTCTGCTCATTTGGGCTGTTGTAATCATGCATTTTTCTTAGTTACAATATGTGTGTTGTGCCCATTCCTCTTCCGACTGTCCCCTTGTGAATGGGCTTTAAAAGTTTATCACAATAAAACATTGTCATTGGCATTGTCATTGTCTCTCTGTGTGAGTGTGTTCAGGTTTAGTGTGATGTGATGGGGCATTAGCTAGCCTAATGGTTAGAATGCCACACCTGTAATCTAAGGGTGACAGATGACACAGTGCGAGTCTGCAGAGGTGTCAGCTGGAGTGGATTTTTTCCCATGGAGTTAATTCAACATTATCAAATCACAATCACATCGCCAGCACAGTGCTCATACCACTCAGCCCCCCTGTCCATTGTATCTTGCTGCAAAGACCAGGCCTGAAAACATTCAGCCCTGAGCTGAAGAAAATGAAGGGATGAAGGGTAAAGTGAAATCAATACGATGCCCGATTCCTGAGGTATAGCCTTGAATGTGGCGATTTGTTTTTCAAAAACGAAGAACTTTTTAAAAGTTGTCTGGGTTATACATCATAACAGCAACCATCTTGTTTATACTGAGTGTTTGAATTTGTCTGTAAATAGGGTTACTTTTTGACCATGAAGGTGCATACAAGATAAAAACATCCCTTAAAAGTGCTGAGATCAATGGGCCACTTCAAGACATGAGGTCTAAATGGTCATGGGTGCTATAGTGTGGAGGAGGGAAGGGGTCAAATCCCCAACAAAAGAAAAGAGAGAAGTCAGATATCCATTTGTTGCCATCAAGTCAGCTACATATTGAAGTCTGAATCAAAGAAAGGAGGTGAAATCCCCATTGAAGGTATGGAGGTCAAATTGGTGTTAAAAGTAATGGCATCAAAGTCTGTCCAAATCAAGTCATGCAAAGCCATGATTAAGCTTGAATTTAAGATAATCAGGGCAGGCGGCTTTTGAAGACAATGGAGTCAAATGCCCATTGAACGCAATACCATCAAACGTCCATTGAGGGGTTACGAGGTCAAAACACAATTGAAAGCAACAAGGTTCACACTGTATCAAAGGTAAAAAGGCCAGTTGTGTTGAAAGTGGTGACTAGGTCAACTGTTTATTGAAGGTAGTCATAGACAAAATGTACTGAAGAAATCAAGGTCAACTGTTTATTGAAGGTAGTCATAGACAAAAATGTACTGAAGAAAACAAGGTCAACTATTTATTAAAGGTAGTCATAAACAAAAATGTACTGAAGAAAACAAGGTCAACTATTTATTGAAGGTAGTCATAAACAAAAATGTACTGAAGAAAACAAGGTTACAATTCTATCGCAGTTAGTCATATCAACAGTGTACTGAAGAAAACAAGGTCAACTGTTTATTTAAATTTGTAATTTCAAAAGTGTACTGAAGTAAATAGGGTCAACTGTTTATTCAAAGTAGTAATAGCACGCAGTAAACAAGGTACAGTCAATACCTGCCAGACTGGAATGTGGTGTACTGCAAATATCAGTTCTGGGCCCTGTTCTTTTCACCCTCTACACTGCTCCACTATCACATATAATAAGCCATCATCATATCAACTATAATTTTTACGCAGATGACTCTCAGATTCAAAGTAGTGTTACACCTAAAATTCTGCCTTATCTCTTGACAAATATGGCTTACCGCTTTCAAGATATCCAAACCTGGATGATAAAAAACAAGTTACAGTTAAACGCAGATAAAACCGAAACCATGCTTGTAGGGACCATGTTGAATGGGTTTTTTTCCCCTGGAGTTAACATCAATACCCATTCCATTATCCCTCAAAGTATTTCGAATGATTCTATAAAACAAGTTCCCATCTTCAAAAAACACGCAGAAAAATGTTCACAACACGTTAAAAAACCTTTCCGCCTTTCAAAAGAGTAGCCAATATTGCCACTGAAACGGATGACGTAATCACAAAATCTCATGCCCCGCTGATGCAGTTTAGACTTCGTTGCTGAAGTCGCAGTGCGGCTACCTTGTGGGGTCAGAAATCGTTCGCAAGGCAATAAACCCCCCTCACCCTTGCCAAAACCTCGAAGCTGTAGCCGCAGATCCAAACACAGAAACTACAGGCTACCCCACACCCCCACAACCACACCACAACACCCACCCAAACCACCACACCACATAAACTCACATCACACCCAAACCACACGACCCCCCACACCCGCCCACCCCAAACACCACACCCCTCGCACCAATCATACCCACCAAAAAACCACACCGCCACCATACCACACCACGCCACACCACACCGCACCACACCAACAACGCACCACACCACACCACACTAACACCAAAACCACACCACACCAAACCCCACTACAACCATACCAAACCACCGAACCAAAACCACACACACCACATCGCACCCACACACCACACACAACCACACCATAACACACCACACCACACCACATTAACACACCAACACCACACTACACCACACAAACACCACCCACACCATAACACACCACACCACCCCATACCACACCATAACACAAAACACACAACAACCACACCACACTAACACCAAAACCACACCAAGCCACACCACACCATACCACACCACATTTAACACCACACCCTCTTAGCAAGACTGGACAGGCAAAATTTCAGACAGGGTGAGGACAATCATCATCCAGCTCACCCCCTCAGCACTGCTTAAAAACACTCCTGTCATTCTTCCTGCCAGGACTCAGGCCTGCCCTTTCCACCAAAAAATGATGCAAAGCTTGCATCATGTGCCCATCATCTTATGCGTACATTCACTCACAGAATCTCGGTTTATTGTCTCATGGGGTTTTTATCCTCCCCCCCCTCCCACAGAAACCGCACAAAACATCTCCCTCCCAAAAATAATTCCATCCAAACCGAACAAAACAGTCCAACAAACCAACAACAACATTTTGGAGGCGGTGGGGTGAGGGCAGATAACGAGTTCACTGACAGACAAAACATCCTAGCTGGACAATAGATGACGACCAGCACATCTGAAAGTTCTTAAGCGATGACGATAATATTGAGAACTGTGGTAACTGTCGTATCATTCATAGTTCTGCCTGTGCATTTTCAATCTTCTCATAAATTCGTACTTTTTTTATTTAATTTGGGCCCAAATCGCCCAGCCTTTAAAAGGTTTTGAATAAACAGAAAAAATTGCTCTGCAAAACACTTGGGTGCTGTGTTTTTACATGTTTGCTTGTATGAGTTGTTAATGTTTGTGCAAAATGCTGTGTATGTATTTGCACACAAGACTTCAATCAAAATCCTCCTCTGCAAACAATAACAGCCCTCCTCCTCCCCCTCCCCCCTAAAAAAATACAGGCAGAAGAAATCAAAACGTATGTAAGATATGTGCTAAGAAGACCTCTGTCGTTGGAAATCATGGATTTTACATTAAGGGATTAAGATGTTCTCAATACTGAATGATAAATGGTGAGTTGGTGTGAGGAAATACTGTCCGGAAAATCGATCAACGTTGTCTTCACTGGGGTTCGAACCCAGAAGCCATAGTACGTGAGTTAAGAAGTCGTGGAACGTGTATTGTCACACACCTTCAGTCTTCCTCAAGCACAGAACCGGTACGGTTAAGGACAACCAAAGTATGACAGCTCTGACACTTTCCGAGAGAGAGAGAGAGAGAGAGAGAGAGGGGAGAGAGAAGAGAGGAGAGAGAGAGAGAGAGAGAGAAGAGACAGCAGACAGACAGACAGACAGAGACAGACAGACAGACAGACAGACAGAGATACAGAAAGAGCCCAGAGAGAGACAGAGAGGACAAAAGCTAAAGCACCCATCCACTAACACTTGACTACACATTTCCTTAAAACCATTATTCTTTAGCGCTTTTTTTTTATGTACCTCCAACACCCCCGCCCCTCCTCCCTTTACCTATCCCCTTACCCTACCCCACATCCTTCTCACACCTCCCTGTTCCATTTCATTTCTGTCATCTACACCACGCGGGCAAGCCTTAAGTCTGTCCTCACTTGCATACATACATCACTCTCTTGGGAAATTTTTCTCTCTCTCTGTATTTTCTCTCCTAACTCCTCCCCCACTCTCCTCTCACTCCCTTTCTCTCTCTCTCTCTTCTCTCTCTCTCTCTCTCTCTTCTTCTCTCTCTCTTCTCTCCTTTCTCTCTCTCTCTCTCGGGCTAGGCTTACAATACTACAATGTACCCAGTCATCCATCTCGCCTTCCGCAGCAGAACTGGATAAAAACCATCGACTGACTGACCGGGTCTCTTGGCAGTACACCCCAACCGCTAACAGGAGCTAATCCATGCCTCCGGTGGATCAAAACAGGGAACAATTTGAAGTTTCATTTGTTTTAGACTTGTTTCTTAAAAGGGAAAAAGAAAAAGGGGGACAGAGAAGTCGTTTTTCAAGATGGCGGTGTCGCTTAGGACAGTGCTAACTGTGGCAGCCATGGCAACTTTGGTTTCTGTGCGAGCTCAACTGACACCCTTGAATTTGGCCGGGTCGATGAATATGCCTCCGCCAATGAATATGCCTCAGTCTATGAACAGCAACCCATCCATGCCTATGCCTATGAATATGCCTTTACCCGAGACCAACCTCAAACCTTTTCGGTAAGTCATCATTTAGGTGTTTTGTCAACCGTTGTATTGGTGTATTTTGCTGCTTGTGATGTTTTGGGTTGTTGAGCGTTCCCCCAGCTTCGCACCCTGGGGGTCATCCAGAACACGCATCTTGTCTCTTTCAAGGGACGGGACAGCTCAGTGGTCAGAGCACTCGCTTTCCCCCAGCCAAGGTGAAGCAGCATGGAGCGTGGTTACCAGTTGGATGGGTGACCGTTTGTGCACCTTGGCAGCTAAAGAGAGATGGGCGCCGCCCTCAATATGCTGGCCTTTGAAAAGTTGAGGTTTCTGAAGCCTCACTCCCCTACTACCACATAGGTTATGGGAGACCCTTACCATTTTCCCTCATTGGTAATCACTGTGAGACTGTTAAGGACATACACAGGATGGACTGTTAAGTATATACACTGCATGACAAGTCTGTGTGTGCAGCAGTTTTCAAGTACCTCGCCTTGAAGGTAGCCGTACTAAGCCATACTAAGCGGTTGGCCGTCGCTCTTTCTCTTTTCTTTCTTTTGCCCTAGTCATTTTCAAGCACACCTCTCTCTATAATCATCATGTTGTTATTGTGCTAGGACAATTTGCCTGTATTGTTTTGGTGTGGCCACCAGGTAGCGATGTTGTCATCACTGGCATCACCGTTGTTGCAGCGTCGTTTGTAGGCATTTTCCTCTTGTCAACCTGTTCCTCTTCTCCTCTCTTTGATACATAACAAAATGACCCTCGGTTCTAACAACAACCAGAGTTCTTTTAATTCTCTGTTGTTGTTGTTTTTTTTACTTTTGAAGTAAAGTTCGGCCAAGTCCATCCGACTTTGTCAGGAGGAAAAAACAGTTATGTTTTTTAAGTCTTTGTGGGACATAGAGGCAGGAGAATGGACCAAACATGCAGACAATACACAAGAAAACAATCAAATCAGCCCACACAATCATCATGTCATGGATTCCATATCATGGTTTAACAACCACGGCGAGAGAGAGAGACAGACAGAGACAGACAGAGAGAGAGAGAGAAAGAGAGCGGGCTTGAAGGCTTTATTGACAAAAAGGGTCATTCAACTATTCATGAGAGGGGAAGTCGGGGCAAGGGTGTCAAACAAATTAAAATTCTAATCAGTTAAGACAAAGAAAACACCAACAAGGAAACAGACAACCAAGGAAGAAAGAAATCAACAAACAAACTATAAAAAAAACAATAACAAAAAACAACCCGCCATGTTCATGTGTGACCAGAATGGACTTCACCGCCAACAGTAGTTAGGATGTCAACTACTGTTTATGCTCAAAGTTTTACGGGGGACGCCACAGCCCAGACCACTCAGCATCAATCCTATGAGGCCATGAAGTCGTAGGTTCGAATCTTGGAGGCGTCTGGGAAACGGAAGGTGGGGATCTTCACCATCTCCCATGTCAACTTGCAGACCTGCCAGTGCCTTTTTTCCCTTCGTGTATAATACATGCAGAAGATCATATATACACGTTTAAGATCCCATCAAGGACCTGACTTGTCAGGCGCTTAAAGGAAGCGTGACGCATTTTCGCTCATATAACAGACACCATAGTATCTGCCTGAGCGTTCGACGAAACAAAATTTGATCCTGTCATTCCTGTCAGTGGTCGGTGAGTGACTAACACACGAGCTTACCCAGCATACATCCCCGAAGTCGGAATGCAGCTACCTTTTTGGTGGGGCAAAAACGACGGCAGAATTATGCAAAATATCCTCAATGATGAGGCTTGGAGCAGCAGACGAGGACCTCACATATAAAAAACAAGAAAAGCTTTACAGCACATCGGGACAACCTGCCACCAAGAGTGAGCAAAGCAGGCAGGAGCTAGGGCTGTATACAGTTAGTAGTCAACTTGGATGTGTTGGGGTTTGGGGTTGGGTGTTTTGGCCTGACTTCCTCTAATACAGGAAAATGCAAAACAGCGATGAAAAAAAATGCACTTCAGAGAGGGAGAGAGAGAGGGTGAGAGAGAGAGGGAGGAAGAGAGAGAGAGAGGGAGAAAAGAGAGGGGGAGGGAGAGAGAGGGGGGAGAGAGGGGAAGAGAGGGGGGAAAGAGAGGGGAAGAGATAGAGAGGGAGAAAGAGAGGGAGGGCCCGAGAGAGGGAGAGAGAAGGGGGAGAAAGAGAGGTAAGGGGAGAGGGAGGGAGAGAGAGAGAGGGAGAAAGAGGGGGAGGAAGAGAGAGAGAGGGGGAGAGAGAGAGAGGTAGGGAGAGAGAGAGGGGGAGAGAGAGAGAGAGGGAGAAAGAGAGAGGGAGAAAGAGAGGGAGGGAGAGAGAGAGAGGTAGGGAGAGAGAGAATGACACAGACAATGACAATGGCAAAATCTTTTATTTTGAGGATAATGAATAAGCATCCATGTGCATTTTTACATTCAGCCCCCGAGAGAGAAAAGAAAGAAAGAGAGCGAGAGAGAGAGAGAGAGGGGGGGGGGGAGGGAAAAGAGGGAGTGAGAGAGAAAGAGAGAATGACAATGACAATGACAAAATCTTTTATTTCGAAGATAATGAATAAGCATCCATGTGCTTTTTTTACTTTCATCCCAGAGAGAGAGAGAGAGAGAGAGAGAGGGGAGAGAGAGGGAGGAGGGAGTGAGAGAGAAAGAGAGAATGACAATGACAATGACAAAAATTTTTTATTTTGAGGAAAATGAATAAGCATCCATGTGCATTTTTTACACTCAGTCCCAAGAGAGAGAGAGAGAGAGAGAGAGAGAGAGAGAGAGAGAGAGAGAGAGAGAGACAGACATACAGACGGACAGACAGGCAGAAAGACAGACAGACGAGAGACAGGCAGACAGACAGACGACAGACAGACGGGCAGACGGACAGACAGACAGACAGACAGGCAGGCAGGCAGGCAGGCAGGCAGGCAAGCAGACAGACAGACGGGCAGACAGACAGACAGCAGACAGACAGACAGACAGACAACAGACAGACAGGCAGGCAGAGCAGACAGACAGACAGACAGGCAGAGGGACAGACGACGACAGACAGGCAGACGGACAGACAGCCAGACAGACAGACAGACAGGCAGGCAGACAGACAGACAGACAGACAGACAGACAGACAGACAGGCACACAGGCAGACAGGCAGACAGACAGACAGGCAGACAGGCAGACAACAGAGACAGTTCGTGATATGGACACTCCTGGTTCCTGAGGGAAGACTAGGCAATGAATCCTGTTCCATAGATATCCATCCCCTGACACTGACCTACCGCCCGCTTCACAAATCATCTCTCTCCCTCTCTCTCTCTCTCTCTCTCTCTCTCTCTCTCTCTCTCTCTCTCTCATCTCTCTCTCTTCTCCTCTCTCTCCCCTCTCCTCTCTCTCTCTCCTCTTCTCTCCCTCTCTCTCTTCTCTCTCTCTCTCTCTCTCTCTCCCCTCAAAACAGTTGCCAGAAGAGCGGTCAGGCTTGGCAGACTTCGAAAAGGGAAGCTGTGTTCTATATGGCTTGATTGCTAAAAAGCAATAAATTTTTGTCAATTGTCAATTGTCAATTGTCTCTCTCTCTCTCTCTCTCTCCCTCTCTCTCTCTATCTCTCTCTCTCTCCCCCCCCTTTTACTCTCCCCCCTCTCTCTCTCTCTCTCTCCTCTCTCTCTCTCTCTCTCTCTCTCTCTCTCTCTCCTCTCTCTCTCTCTTGCTGGTCCATATTTGTCTAATCTGTCTCTTCCCCTCTCCCCGGTTGTCTGTGAGTGTGTGTGTGTGTTGTTTTGTGTGGTGAGAGAAGAGTGCGTGTGTGTGTGTGAGTGTATTTTGTGTGTGTGTGTGTGTGTGTGCGCGTGCGTGTGTGTTGTGTGTTTGTTTGTATTGTCTTGTCTTGTATTATGTAGTATTGTATTATATCGGTTGTATTGTATTGCATTGTATTGTGTCGTGTTGCAACTGTATTGTGTTGTATTATATTTCAAGCGCTTTGATTTGTCTCGGGCAAGATATAGCACTGTATATAATTCATTTCTTCTTCTTCTTCTTCTTCTTCTTCTTCTGCTTCATCTTCGTCTCATTATTATTATTATTATTATTATTATTATTATTATTATTATTATTATTATTATATCGTGTTGCATTTTAGTGTACTGTATTGTACTGTGTTGTATTACATCATGTTGCATTGTACTGGATTGTATTGTATTGTGTTGTACACTATTGTATTGTACTGCCTTCCATCCACAACCACCCTGATCTTCCTTCTATATTTTCTACATTCTTTTCTAAAAAAGTCCATAACATTTGCTCCAAACTGGATCAGACTCCTTTCCAGCCTGCACTTCCTGATCCCCAATTCTCTGGCACTCCTCTCCTTTTCTTTCATCCGACAATTGAGAAAGAAATCACGATAATTCTGAAAGAAATGACTATAAAATCATGTGATCTTGATCCCATACCTGCTTCTCTTTTCACGCAATGCCTACCACAACTTATACTCACTATCACGAAAATAGTAAAGTCATCTCTTGTTTCAGGAAATGTTCCATCAGCTCTCAAAACTGCTATAGTTACATCTCTATACAAAAAGCATGACCTTCACCCTAACATACCGAAGAATTATAGACCTGTTTCCAATCTACCTTTTATTTCTAAAGTCTTGAAAAAGTAGTTCTCGAACAGCTCAACAGCCACCTTCTCTCCAACAATCATCTTCCTGAGTTTGTCTGCCTTTTGCGTCAACCACAGCACTGAAACCACCCTAGTACACACTTTAAACACGCTTCTACTCGCTTCTGACTCAGGGAAAATCTCCCTTCTCACTCTACTCGACTGATCAGCAGCCTTCGATACTATAGACCACTCAATTCTTCTCTCCCGTCTTCAAGAAACGTTCGGTGTTACTGGCACAGCCCTCACCTGGTTTAATTCATATCTTACTGACCGATTCCCGACAGTTGCAGTAAACAAGATTCAATCAATACCTGCCAAACTGGAATGCGGAGTCCCACAGGGATCAATCTAGGCCCTGTTCTTTTCACTCTTTACACTGCCCCACTGTCACACATAACAAACCGTCATCAAACCAACCATCATTTTTACGCAGATGACTCTCAGATTCAAAGCAGTGTTACTCCTGAAAATCTGCTTTCTCTCCTGAAAAATATGGCCCACTGCTTTGAATTTTATTCAAAACTGGATGACACAGAACAAATTACAGCTAAATGCAGATAAAACCGAAGCCATGCTCGTAGGGACCAAAGACAAACTCTCTTCCATTACAACAGCTTCAATAGAACTCGGCAATATATCAGTCCCTCTATCCACTGCTGTGAAGTATCTAGGTGTAGTTATCGACAACACACTCTCTATGCAAAAATTCAACACCCAGATCTGTCAGTCGTGCTACTATCGATTACGGCGTATTAGTGCAATTCGAAAGTACCTGTCCACCGACGCAACATCTAAATTTGTCACTTCTCTCATTCTGTCACGTCTGGACTATTGCAATTCTCTTTTGTCTGGTCTGCCAGCATCATCTATCCGCTCATTTTAACGTATACAAAACTCGGCAGCTCGACTAGTTCGCAAGAAAGAAAAAATCTGAGCACATTACCCCTCTCTTGCGATCTCTCCACTGGCTGCTTGTGCCACAGAGAGTCAACTATAAGATCAGTACCCTCTGTTACAAATGTCTCCACAAAACTGCACCCTCCTACCTCTGTGAATGTCAACCTGTACACTCCTTTACGTTCCCTCCGCTCTGCTGCAGATACCTTGTGCTTAAGAATACCTAGATTCAACCAATCCACCGTTGGCCGCGCTCTTTCTCCATTTCGGGTTCATCGACCTGGAATGAGCTTCCTCTCTCTCTTCGCCAAAAACCTAGTTATGACACTTTTAAATCTGGCCTCAAGACATTTATTTCAAACCTAAGATTACCCCCTCCTGTTTCATATCAGAACTATCCCACCTTCACTAACCCATGTCCTATCACCCTGCGTAGTATATGACCTGTGTGAGTGGGTGTGTGTGTGCTTAATAAAAAAAAAATTGGACTATTGAGATTTTATTTCATAGATTTTGCCTGCAGCGCACCATGTTTGTAATGTATGTTTAAACTATTGATTATTTATCATTGTTGCATGACTGCATAAGATTAGGTTGAATGCATGCGCTTTGATTTGTCTTTGCTAGATATAGCGCTATATAAGTTCCATTTATTATTATTATTGTTATTATTATTATTATTATCATTATTATTATTATTATTATTTATATTATATTATTATTATTCCTGTATTATATCGTGTTGCATTGCTCTACATTGTATTGTTATTGTTATGTATTGTGATGCATAAATTCCATACACTATTATTATTATTATCGTATCACATTGCATTGTATCGTGTTGCATTGTATTGTATTGTAATGTATCGTGCTGCATTGTATTGTATTGTAATGTATTGTGATGTATTGTATTGCATTGCATTGCATTGTAATGCATTGTATTGTGATGTAATGTATTGTGTTGTGTTGTATTGTAATGTGTTGTATTGTGTGTGTTGTGTTGTATTGTGATGCATTGTGTTGTATTGTGATGCATTGTACTGTATTGTGATGTATTTTATTGCATTGTGTTGCATTGTGTTGTATTGTGTGCTTCTTTGAGTCAAGGAAACATTTCCACAGGGGAGAACATAGCGCCACAAGAGCAGCGCCACCTTTTTTTTATAAAAACAAAACAAAAAACAAACCCTGTCTGCATGACTGTGTAGTTGTGTCTTTCAACAGAATGACTTTTCACCAGCAGAATTTTGTCAGCATCACTCTTGTTGCTGTGGGTTATTTTACATGCACTACATGCATGTTGAAGGTCTAGTGGATTGGACCGGGGGGGGGGGGGAGGGTAGGGGGGTGGGGGCGAGGGAAGCTCGGGCTCAAACGGGAATCGAACCCGCACGTTTGCTTTCTAGACAGGTGCGTTACCCTTTATCTGTGCGTATGGTTGTGAGTCTGTTTGTTTGTGTTTGTAAGAGAGAGTGTGTGTGTGTTTTGTGTGTGTGTGTGTGTGTGTGTATGTGGTGTGTGTGAATGTGTGTGTGTGTGTGTTGTGTGTGTCTGTTTTGTGTGTGTGTGTGTGTGTGTCTTCTTTGTGTGTGTGTGTGTGTGTGTTGTTTGCTTTGTGTATGTATGTCTGCGTGTGTTTACTTTTTGGGGTGTTTACTTGTGTGCGTGTGATTGCTTGTGTGTACCCGTGTGTTTATGTGTGTATGTGTGAAAGAGAGAGAGACAGAGACAGACAGATAGACAGACAGACAGGCACGCATACACACATACACACACACACGCACACACACACACGCACACACACACGCACACACACCGACAAAAACACACAGACAGAGAGACAGGCAGGCAGACAGACAGACAGACAGAGAAAGATCCCTCTTTCTGAAGGAATGTGTGTGTGTTTATATGACATTAATTTCAGAAAGCGCTTTTCATCATTCATAGCAACAAAAAGACACCTGTGTTTTTCAAGCAAACATTAAGAGGCTGTATGAAAGGTTGTCACAGATGCATCGTAAATCATCCTGTTATGCACTTGCAAAGCCTTTCTGCGTGCATGCGTGTGTGTATGTGTGTGTGTGTGCGTGTGTGTGTGTATGTGTGTGTGTGGTATGTTGTGTGTGTGTATGTGTGTGTGTGTTTAGTGTGTGTATGGGGTGTGTGTGTGTGTTCTGGCACGGGCATAATTATGTGTGAACACGTGCACGATTGTACGCCAAAACGTGTGTGTGTGTGTGTGTGTGTGTTGTGTTGTGGGTGTTGTGTGTGTGTTTGCATGTGTGTGGGGTGTGTGTGTGTGCGTGCGTGTGGGGGGGGGGGGGGGTGTGTGTGTGTTTGTGTGTTGTTTTGAAGAGTAAAATGATAATAGTGCATACTTTAGGTTTTAGTGTCATTTTTTTGTTTTGCATGCTATCTCTCCCAGCCCCCTCCCACATTTGATTTAATTCTGTATAATATCGATAGTTTCGTATATATCATTATGTCCCCAACACCGATCTCTCAGATTCCGAATCCTTTGGGGCGCCTTCGAAGCTTTGTCAACCACCTTTCTCCAGTCCTCGCGTCTCTCAGCCGCCCTCAGGGTGTCCCTCAGCTCCATGTCTGTCCACTCTCGAATGTTGTCCTCCCATCTCTTCCTTTGTCTGCCTCTTCTTCTTCCTCCCCTCATTGTGTGTGCCTTGTAGGATTGTTTTTAGCAAGACCAGAGGAGCGTGTGACATGACCAAACCACTTCAGTTTTCGTTGTCTGACGAGTGTTTGAAGGTCAGTCAGTATAGGGCCCTAATTCATTGCGGATACGTCTCTTGACTTCTTCATTCGTGATGTGGTCTTTGTACGAGAGGCCTAAGAGACTTCAAAAGCACCTCATTTCCAAAGCTCTTATTCTTCTCTCTAAATCCGCTGTGAGGGTCCATGATTCCTCTGCATATAAGAAGATTGACATTACCAGAGAGAGCACAAGTCTGACTTTGGAACTGATGGCGATTTTTCTGTTGCTCCAGATGGGTTTGAGCTTGGTCATTGCGCTGTGGTCTGGGCAAGTCTTGACAGTGTTTCTGGTTTTGATCCCTCGTCTGTCACGATAGATCCCAGATATTTGAATCTGTGCACATTTCCAATTTTATGGTCATTGATTTTGATTTCTGATGTGGAGTTGTGTTTGTCATCACTTTTGTTTCCCCCCGCTGATTTCCATACCAAATTTTGATGATTTTTCTTCTATGCGGTTCACTAAGTCTGTTAGCTCTTGCTCGTGATCAGCTAATACGTCAATATCATCAGCGAAGCGCAAAGTTGTGATTGTTCGCCCTCTAATACTCACTGTTCCTTCATGTTCTTCTAGTGCTTCTTCCATGATTCTCTCAAGAAATAGATTGAAGAGAGTAGGGGAGACCAGGCAGCCCTGGCACACACCGACCGTCGTCCGAAACCAATCACCTATGTTGTTGTTGTGAAACACTGCACTTGTTGCATTCTCATAGAGGCTCTGTACGACTTTGATTAGGTTGGCATTCATGTTGTAGAGGTTCATAGTTGCCCACAGTGCAGCGTGCCAAACTCTGTCGAATGCTTTCTTAAAATCGATAAAGACATGGTAGAGGTCCTGTTGATGTTGGAGATATTTTTTCATTATGAGTCTTATGTTGAAGATCTTCTCTGTTGTACTGCGTCCAGATCTGAAACCACTTGTTCTTCTGCGATGATTCTTTCAGCCTGTGGTTTGAGCCTGTTCAGTAAGATCTCAACATCACTTTGCTTGGGGGACTGATAGACTAATGGTGTGGTAGTTCTGGCATTGTTGGAGGTTGCCTTTTTTTTTTTAAAATGTTATTATAAAGGGGTTGTGTCCATGCTTTTTGGCCATACTCCATGCAGATCTTTTGCAGATTCTAAAATACGTTATACATTGGATCACCTCCTGCTGCACCATTTCATGGGACATTATGAAAACCTGCAATTTTCCGGTTTTAGAGATGAGACTGCTTTTTACAACTTCCTCTCTCAGTTTTACATGAGGCTGTTTCAGATGACAGTGGACATTCAGCACTTCAGAATCTCCAGTTGCTCTATGCGAGTTTAGCTCCTTTACAACAATTTAATTCTGTCCATCGTTTATTATGTCTTCCCCTTTCTGTCAAGCACTTTCCCGCTTTACTTTTATAGTGGGGGTTCTTGTTGATTTTGTTGCAGTTAGGTCTTTTACCAGTTTTATAAGGCCTTCTTACTGTCATTTCTTTCTATGCTTTGGTTTCTATCTCCTCACATTTCTCCTCTATCTATTTTTCCATAGCATCTTTCATTCCTTTTTTCACCTTTTTGGCTGCTTCTTTATACTTCCTTGCCCCTTCTGCACTCTGCTTCTGACTCTTCAGTTCTCTGCACTTATCACAAAGCTCTAGGACTTCCTCGGAAACCCATGGTTTCTTTATTATCCTCTTTCTTCTAAGGAGCTCTTTTCCTGCTTCATTGAAGGAGTCATTGAATGTGTCGATCATACTTTCCATTTCGATGTCTTCTTCCAGTGCCAAGAGGGATGCAAATTTCCCGTCAATGTTTGCTTGGAATGATTCTAATATGATTGGATCCTTCAGCTTATCCAGATTGAACTTCATTCGGAAGCTTCCCTGTTTTCTGTTCTTCTTTAATCGTACTGCAAATGTCATCATTACTAGCTCATGGTCGCTGCCGATGACTGCACGTGGAAAGCTTCTGGTTTTGGCAATGTTTACGCTTGTCTGGAAACGGCGTTGTACCAAGATATAATCTGTCTGGTTGTGGTATTCTCCCCCTGGGCTCTGCCATGTCCATTTCCTAGACGCTTTGTGTGCTCCACAGGTGTTTGTGAGTTTAAGATCATTGCACCTGGCAAATTCTAATCGTCTTAAACCTCTGTCGTTGGTGCTGTTGTTACACTATCGCCCACAAGTGCCTTTCCAGTCTTCATACGCATCTTCCCCTACCTTCATTCCATTCTCCTTGAACTATCAAGATGTCTTTCTTTGGTGTATCATCAATAACTTCCTGAAGTTGGCTGTAGAATTCTTCAACTTCTTCATCATCATGGTCTGTTTTGGAGCATATGCCTGTATGACTGTAATGTTGGAGGGTGATGCTTGAGTCGTATTGACATGAGTCGGCTTGAGATGGGACGGGATCCCATGGGCGGCATCTGCGTTTCCTTGTGGGACAGGGTTCCCACCCATGTTCATGCTGGTCTTCTCTGCCACTATAGTAAAGTTTTTTGACATTCCTGCGTAATTTCCCCAAAATTTTTCCATCTCATTTCGCATATGCATAAGGAGGGCCATCGATACCTCCTCATTTTATGTTCCCGCTCTTCCAGTTTTCCTGCCCCTCTTAAGGTTCTAACATTCCTGTTTCCGATGATGATATTGTTCTGGCACGAATGGGCTTAGTTTGGATCGCAGTACATGGTTTCCACTCCCGTCCTGGTGACTCCTGCCAGCGGCAGAGGGGGTCCTAAATCCGGGCGACGACCGAAACCGGTATGATTCTTCTTGTAGTGGACATTTTCATTGGCGTGTCTTGGGCAATGTCGCATGGCGGAGCCCATCCCTCTCCATGCCAGACCAACAGCCTAATCCTCCTACTTGGTGGCTCGCCCTGGTCTCGAACCACATAGCCGTTAAGTGCACCTTGGAACTTGTCCGCCTTGGGCCCTTAGTCTTCTTCTTTAAGTTAGGCCCAGTGGTGCAGTGTTAACACCACCCCCTCACATGGTTTGGTACGCCTGCTGAGTCGAGGTCCCGGGGTATGGCGCTTGGAGCCAGCATGGGAGAGTTGGAGGGTGGAGGAGAACCAGTGCGCCCGTCGTTCTGGTAAGAAGCAGCAGCCAAGCCAACAAAGGTACTATCTCTCTCCACAGCCACCTATACCCATATGTGTGTTTACAAGGTTTTAACACTAGGTTTAGCTTAACATCTTCATCCTTCCGTGTCAATGATCTCTCTCTCCCCCTTTCTCTCTCTGTCCTCTCTCTCTCTCCCTCTCGCCCTCTCTCTCTTTTCCCCCCCTCTCCTCTCCCTTCTCTCTCCCTCCCTCCGTCCCTCCCTCTCTCTCCCTTTTCTCCCTCTCCTTTTCCCCCTCCTCTCTCTCTCTCTCTCTCTCTCTCCCTCTCTCTTCTCTCCCCCCTCCTCTCTCTCTCTCTCTCTCTCTCTCTCTCTCCCTCTCTCTCCTTTCTCTCCTTTTCCCCTTCTCCTCTCTCCCCCCTTCTCCCTTTCTTCTCTCTCCCCCCTCTCTCTCTCTCTCCTCCTCCCCCCATCTCTCTTTCCCCATCTCTCCTCTTTCTCTTTCTCTCCCTTTCTCTCCCCCCCTCTCCTCCCCCCCACCTCTCCTCTCTCTCTCTCTCCCTCCTCTCTCCCCCTCTCCCCCCTCCTCCTCTCTCTCTCTTTTCTCTCTCTCCCTCCTCTCCCTCTCCCCCTCTCTCTCCCTCTCCCTCTCTCCCTTTTCCCCTCTCTTTTCCCTCCATCTCTCTCTCTCCCCCCCCCCTCTCTCTCTCCCTCTCCTCCCCTCTCCTCCCTCCCCCCTCTTTTCCCCTCTTTTCTCTCTCTTTTCCCCCCCCCTCCCCCCCTCTCCCCCCCCCCCTCCCCCCCCTCCCCCTCCTCCCCCTCTCTCCCCCCTCTCTCCCTCTCTCTTTCCCTCTCTCCTCTCTCTCCTCTCTCTCTCTTCCTCTCTCCCCTTTTCCTCTCCCTCCATCCCCTCTCCTCCCCTCTCCTCTCCCTCTCTCCTCCCTCCTTTTCTCCCCTCCATCTCTCTTCCCCACCCTCTCTCTCTCTCTCTCCTCCCCTCTCCCCCCCTCCGTCTCTCCCTTTCTCTCTCCTTCTCTCTTTTCTCCCTCTTCTCTTCCTTCCCTCCACCTCTCCCCTCCTCCTCTCCTCCCCCCTTCCTTTTCTTTTTCTCTCTCTCTCTTTCCTCCCCCCATTTTTCCTTTTCCCCACTCTCTCCTCTCTCTCTCTCTCCCCCCCTCTCTCTCTTTCCCCTTCTCCCCCCTCCCCCCTCCCTCCCCCTCTCTCCCCTCCCTCCCCCCCCTCCCCTCCTACCCCCTCCCTCCTCTCTCTCTCTCTCCCCCTCCCTCTCTTCTCTCCCCCTCCCCCTCTCCCCACCTCCCTCCCCTCTCTCCCCTCCCCCCCCTCTCTCTCTCTCTCCCCTTTACTTCACTGAAATTTCCTGACCTTCAATCAGTTTTGTTCAGACCCTTCAGTAGGGGCCAGGGTCCCTTTTTTTAAAAAAAAGTCATTTCAAATTCTTTTTTGTCTTCTTCCTGTCTCCTGACATGCTTTCCGGATGTGTGTGTGGGTGTTGTTGTTGTTTTTTGTCTTCGTTTTTAGTCTCTTCACTTTTCATATTTTAAACGAGAAAAAAAATACGGGGGTGTATGAAACTGAGGTGGGGTGGAGCTTACTGAAAAATGCGAGGGGGGGGGGGGGGGGGGGGAAAGTATCTAACATAAAAAAAAACCGCACAAAGCAAAAGATACAATAAAAAAAAAAAAAAAAACCCAAACCAACCCAAAAAACATAAAAATTATTAACGTTAATGAAACTAACAAAACAAATGCCTAAGACTACCCCAAAAACCCTTTTTTCAATAAAAAAATGCCAATTAAAATTTTTGAATATGTTCAAGGGATTTTTCAGAAAATGGGTAAAAAAGCTTTTTATTCTTACATTCAAATATTAATGAATTAAGATTTTCTCACCACATAGACATTTACTGTTTTACTAAATTTTGGTTACGAATCATTAATTTTTTATTCTATAAAATAACTTTCACTCTTTTTGCGGGAAATTGAACAAGCCTTAAATCCACGACTCTTGCTTTACATTTTGATGACAGATCTTTTTAGAAATCCTCTTTTGGGGAAAGTTTCTGTGACCTTTTCCAGATTTTGTTCAATAAGTGGAGCCCTCTTGTAATGATAAAGCAGAAAAAATTTTGCTGATTTCCCAAAACTTGCCCCCTCTTTTAACAGCCACGCCACTCATTTGGAAAGAACCAGTGTGAAGGCACCCAACAGAAAGTGCATTTGTGCCCTTTAAGGTTAAAAGGTTATCATGATTAACTCTAATCAATTTTGAAGTTTTCTTGTACCACAAGGTTTTTAAACATACAATACCGATTTAGAATCAAACAAATAACGTTTTGAAATATACACAAGGCAAATCAGAACATAATTTAGAGCCTTACGACTGCTAAAAATTTCCGGGCCGAAAAAAATCGAATGATTTTTTCCCAAACATAAAATGATTTTTAAATTTTTAAAGATGGTAAAACAAAACTGAACCGTTTCTTGATTACCAGACTGACCACGATACATTGAAAATGAGAAAATACTAGATGGAGGGGGTCGAACACAGAAACCAAATGTTCAGATTCTCATTCTTGACTTTATTACCTCATGTCGAAGTGTGTTTCTTTTCATCCCCCCCACGATGGAAAAGGAATACGGCCTCTCGTTTGCCCCATTCTGTTTGAGACTTTAAATGTTCCACAAATGACCATATTTTTAATGGGCTTTAAAGGGAAATTTAAAACTTCGCTCTTCTGGAAACTGTAGTTCAGATTTTTTTTTCATCCCAGAAATGAAATTTTCAGTCGTTCTTTTCTAAGAACATATTAGCACATCCGTTGACGGTAACATCCAAAGGCAATGTACCAAACTTCATTTACTTCCCAGAGCTGATGCATGAACGGAAACCCCAAATGCAAAACCTTTTAAACTTTTTCATCTTTCATTTGTAGCTTTTTTAAATAAAGATTTTGGGGCGCGGGAAAAAAAATTTGTCCTAACGATAATTTCGAACGAACAAAAATTTTCAAAATTTTAGATTAAATATGTCTTGTCCCCAGAACTGTTTACAATTACTTCATAATTTATGCATTTTTTTGCCTTTAAAAATCCAATAAGTGTATGCCCAAATTAGCTTTGAATTAGAATAACCACGTAAAAACTTTATTGTTTTTTTTGTATTCAATTTTTCAGTCCAATCTTAAATCTTGGTACTCCTCCCCGGATTACTGCCATTTTTTAAAAAGCACAACATGGCTTTTTTGTGGACAAATAAATCCATTTCTAAAAATATTTGTCGATGTTATCAAGCTGGCTTTGATATACCCTTTTTTTGTAATTTAACCCTTTTTGGGGTATTTCTTTTTATAAACGTTTTACCCCACATATATCAAAACCCAATTTACTAAGATTTTTAAACCTTATAAATTCTTGGGGGACAGCAGCAAGATATTAAATGGAAAGGACTTCACAGAACCTTGGGGAGTCCCAATAAGCGACAACATTTAATATGTTTAGCTACTCTTACTTGAATTTTTTTGTCGTTAAAAAAAATTTTTATGTAAAAATACAATTGCCCAAAACACCCACATTTTTAAGTTTACCTAATAACTTACTGCCAAACTTTGGGCATAAGCCTTTCAATATCAAAAAATTTTTCAAAAAACAACTTTCTTTTTCAAACTGCATTTTTTTTTGTGTTGGTTTTAAACCCAAAATTATCTAGGGGGGATCAATTTTTTTTTAAAACCTCTTTTACAGGGATTATTTATTTCATGGGAAAATACATCGCCTTTTTTTGAATAAATCTTTCCATTAGCTTGCCCGTGGGGAGAGGTCAAAAACAATTGGTCTGTAGCTGGTTTTTGTCATTATAGGGTTTCCCCCGTTTTTAAAATGGGAAAACAATGGACTCCTTCCACTTTTCTGGCATAAACCCCCCTCGATCCAACATTATTGAAAGTTTGGGAGTAATAAAAAGAAATTTGGGGGGGGAAAGTTTTTTAACATGTCATAGAAACTGCCTGACCCACAACTTTTTTTATTAAAAAAAAGATAGAACGCATCTCTTACTTTTCCGGGGAAATTTGGGGCAAAATTAATGCCAAACCATTGCCAGAGACTGGGCAGTAGTTCTGTTTTACTTTCTTCATCTTTTTCTTTATTTTTCCCGCGTTAAGTGACAACCTTTAAGTCGCTTGGGTTTTAAAAAAAAAGTCGCAAATGCCCCGCTTTTTTTTATGTTTGAGGGGAAATTTTTTACCTTCAATTGCCTGGACAATTTAAACTAACACCTTTTTTTTTTTTTATGATATTTATTCCAAACCTTTTTTTAAAATCTTTATGATTTGAAATTTTGGGTTACAGTAACTTTTGCTTGTTTTTGTTTTACAAAATTTTTATTTTTCCCCCCCCCCCCACCCCCCCCCCCCCTTTTATTTCTTGGGGGTTTTTTTGATAAATACAGTTAAATTTTCATAAAAAATGTTTTTATTTTTCTTCCTTCATGTTTTGTTTAAGATTTAAAATTTTCAGGTTTTTTTTTTTTTGGAATTTTTTTGGGGGGGATTTTGACAACGTTGTTTCAGGCATTTTAATTTTTTTGCTAATAAAATGGAAATAAATGTCTAATTTGTAGGTCAACGGGCGTCCTGGTTTTTGTAAGTCAAGGAAACAAATTTTTTCCAAAACTTTGGAAAAATTTTACATTTTTGGAATTTGCTTCTTGTAAAAACCCCTTTTTTATCTTTTAAGTTTGTAATTGACAAAAGGCCCCGGTGGTCCCGCAATTTTTTTTAAAATTTTTAAAAATTTTAAAGCTGCGAATAGGATATCTGGCCTGGTGGCCGGTGAACATGTCGAATTTCTAAATACAATCCCATCTTTAAATAATACCAATCCTTTTTCATTGCCCAAACATAAAGGGGGAATTTTTTTTCCCCGTCCTTATCCCAAAAAGGAGCATTCATTAAAAAATTTTTTTTTCCTGCTCCATTTTCCCCCTTTCTTAGTTTTGATTTCAGTATTATATTTGGTCCCTTTTTTGGTCAAGTAAATTTTTTATTTATTAAAAATTTTTTTTATTTATTTTTTTCTTTAATGAGAAAAAATCCTAGGCTTTTTTTCCCCCCCCTGTTTGAATGCATTTTTAATTCGAC
>CM054138.1:8056103-8067222 GCA_028751875.1 Rapana venosa | reverse complement strand
TAACTGGTCTGCCCCTACTGACGACATAATTGCTCAGTGGCGTGCTCTTCTTCAATCAAAGGAGAAGAGTTGTGTGAGGCAGGAGCAGGGCTGTCTATGATATGGCGAAGCGTGGGTTTTTCCTTCCTGGGCTAGAGCTCTGGAGGTTCATCAAATGGTGAGAGTTGTGAATATGCGGCCGGGATTTTGGGTTTTTTTTGGTGGTTGGTTTGTTTGTTTGTTGGGTTTTTTTGCCCAGCATTAAGGTATCAGCATTCATACTGCAGGGACAGCAGGTCATTTGAAAACAGTCATACAGGCAAACTTCTCTTGCGTTGAATGCTCCTGGTCTTACATTTATATCAATTAACTATTGTTGTCCAAAGTACACTAGATTTCTTTTTGCTCTCTGAATATCTAATTTTTGCAGTAGATGATCCTGACATTCAATACGGATATCGGTCTGATCATTCCATGGTCACTTTAAGATTAAAATTTAGTAAAGAAAACATTCGCAAAACATACTGGAAGTTTAACAGCTCACACCTTAGAGATGACCAATTCGTACAGAAAATTAATGAGGTTATTGAAGACACTATTAAAGAATACGCAGCACCTCATTATGATAAGGCAGAAATTAAAAACTTTCCATATTCTGAAACAGAACTTACAATAGCTGATAACGTGTTTTTGGATTACTTGCTCATGAAAATAAGATCACAGACTATATCTTACGCATCATGGAAGAAAAAGTCTTCGAACAAAGATGAGGAAAAAATAGAGCGTGAAATAAGTTTAATTGACAAATATGAACAGAAAACAGAAAAGGATTTACAAAAACTACAAATCTTAAATGAAGAGCTGAAGCAACTACGACAAAAAAAGATGGAGGGAGTTCTACTAAGATCAAAAGCCAGATGGGTGGTCAATGCAGAAAAGATATCCAAATATTTCTGTAATTTGGAAAAAAGGCATTATATAAACAAGTATATTTCCCATCTCACTTCTAACAAGGGAGAAATCTTAAATGAATCATGGGAAATAATGGCAGAAATAAAAGGGTTTTATGAAAGTCTGTATCAAAAAAAAGAGGTAGAGGATTGTGAGATAAATAGTCTGATAAAAGTTTTTCCAAAGCTAACAAAACTTGACCAAACATCTCTTGAGGGGAAAATTACCTTGCAAGAAGCTGGATTGGCCTTAAAGCACATGAAAAATGGCAAAAGTCCTGGTACTGACGGTTTTACAGCAGAATTCTTTAAATATTTTTGGAAAATATTAGGACCATTTGTAGTCAGATCTCTAAACAAATCATTTAGAGACGGTGAGTTGTCAAGCACACAGAAACAGGGTATGATTGTTTGTATCCCTAAGAGTGGTAAACCAAGAAATCTTATAAAAAAACTGGCGACCCATATCTTTACTGAATGTCGTGTACAAAATAGGTTCTTCATGTATAGCTAACAGATTAAAATCTATTCTTCCAAAATTAATCGACGAAGACCAAACAGGATTTCTTCAAAATAGATTTATTGGGGAGAACATCAGACTTATTTATGACCTTATTGATTATCTAAAGCATAAACAGTTGCCTGGTATGTTAATCTCAATAGATTTTGAAAAGGCGTTCGACTCCCTGGACTGGACATTTTTACATAAGGTTTTGAAACTGTTTGGATTTGGAAAAGACATATGTCGCTGGGTGAGAACCTTTCATTATGATATCAAAGCTAGTATGGTGGTAAATGGACAGGGTTCATCTTGGTTCAGCATCTTAAGAGGCTGCAGACAGGGTGATCCTGTATCACCGTACTTGTTTATTCTTTCAGTTGAGATACTGGCTATAATGATAAGAGAAAATAAACACATTAAAGGTATTACTATAAATGATGCAGAGTACAAGATATTTCAGTTTGCAGACGATACACAACTGGTTAATAAAGGTGACAAAGAGTCCTTCGAAAACACAATGAACACAATTGAGCAGTTTGGAAAAAACTCAGAACTCTTCATTAATATTGAAAAAACAAAGGCAGTTTGGCTTGGATCTACAAGCTTGTCAACTTGGAAATACATGTCTCACTTGAAAATAGATTGGAACCCCAAACAGTTTAAGATTCTGGGAGTTTGGTTCACAGCTGATCTTGGTCAATGTATCGAATTGAATTACACTGAGAAATTCTTAGAAACAAAAGCTTTATTTCAAGTTTGGATTAAGAGAAATATTACGCCCCTAGGGAGGGTAGCAGTGTTAAAATCACTTATTCTATCAAAACTGGTGCACCTTTGGATATTGCTTCCAAATCCTCCTAACAACCAAATCGACAACTTTCAGAAGCAATGTTTTAAGTTCATTTGGAACAAAAAGCAAGATAGGATATCAAGAAAAATAACTATTAAAGAAAAACGTAAAGGAGGCCTTGGTATCCCCTCTATTCGTCATTTAATCAACGCCTTAAAACTCATGTGGATTAGGAAACTTTTATCTGGTAAATCTAAATGGAAATATCTCATTCAAGAAGTTTGCCCAATAGTCAGAGATTTAAGTAAATATGGTTCCAGTCTCCCAGTGAACAAACTAAAAGTAAATGCTTTTTGGGAAAATGCTCTTGAAACTTATAAGGAGTTTGGATGTAAAGTAGAATTAGAAAATTCTGCTGAACTTCTGGCAGAAAACATTTTTTATAATGATAGGTTTAAAGTTGACGGGAAGACTATATATTGTATAAAAAGTGGATGGAAAAAGGTATATACCGTGTAGCTGACCTGGTTAATCCAGATGGAACAGTTATGACATATCAACAGTTCAGAGACGTTTACAAAGTTAAAACAAATTTCCTTGAATTTTTAGGTTGCTTACGTGCAATTAAGGACTATGCTTACAAGTGGAATATAACTTTGCAGGGATATGAATTTAGAGATGTTCCTAAATCCCTCATCACCTTGCTTAGCATGATAAAAGGGACAAAAGTGTATTACAATATATTGACGGCTGACAGATACCAGCCAAACTGCTGTAAAAATGGACTAAAGAGATCTTAGATGAAGTTAATTGGGCAAAAACATTCTCGCTTGTACAGAAAATTAAAGAAATAAAACTGAAATGGTTTCAGATAAGACTCATTCACAGGATAGTTGCAACTAACATCGCTCTGCAAAAGATGTGTGTAGCTGAAAATGATAAATGTACATTTTGCAAAGACGCAAGAGAAACAATAGAACACCTCATTTGGTCATGCAATATAACATCAGATTTTTGGACTGATTTGCAGAACTTTCTAAACCTTTGTAATAGTGGAAACAATTTGAGTCTAACAAGAAAACTGGTCATATTTGGTAATGATACTCTACACAGTTCTGGTGAAGCACTGGATTATATTTTACTTTGTGCAAAGTTCTTCATTTATAAGTGTAAATTTGAAAACAAAAACCCACTTTTTGCACTCTTTAGGCAGCATGTAAAAATGAAGTATGATACAGAACAGTACATTGCCAGAGTAAACATGCAATTTGCTTGTTTTCAAAGAAAGTGGCATTTCTATCAGCCTCTATTTGAAGACATCTAAAACACCAGTTCAAGCTGCAAAGGACATAATTTCAAAACAACAATGCTTTTGCACAGTGGGAATATTGTAATACATTGTTTCAATACCAATGATGCAATATGGTCAGTGAAACTGTGGCAGTGTATTTTATTTATTGTGTGTCATGAAAAATGAAGATTTTGAAATGTAAAAAGGAAGAGGAGGAAGAGAAGGAGGGAGAGGGGGAAAGAAGAGGAAGAATACTGACCTATATGGCCCTCAGTGATATGTAGACTTTTCACACAGGAATCACTTTTTCCCCGGGAATTGCGTCGTGGGCATGTATGACAGAAGCTGCTGCTGTTCTGTGTGTGTATGTATATGTGTATATGTATGTGTTTGTATATATGTATGTATATATGTATATATGTGTATGTATGTATGTATGTGTATATATATATGTATGTGTGTGTATGTATGTATGTATGTGTATATATATATATGTGTGTGTGTATGTGTGTGTGTATGTGTGTATATATGTGTGTATATGTGTATGTATATGTGTGTATATGTGTGTGTATATGTATGTGTATATATTTTTCTTTTGGGAATGGAGTTCTGGGTGCTTTGCTGTTGTTTTCAATGTGATTTGTTTCCCTTTATTTGTTGATGTATTTTGTAATTTTTGTGGGGGGGGGGGGGTTCACTTAAACAAGGGCACTTTTTGATTTTTGTAAAAAGTCTATTCTATTGTGTGAATAATTATAGGCCATTATATTTCAGTGCCCAAAAACTGGAAATGCCAAAAAAAAATCATAAAAAGCATTGTATATGTACTTGCACTATGAAAAGAGAAGGAATACAATGCTAACTACTTACTGTACATCCTGTGGTTGTGTTAGTATGAAAAAGAGAAGGAATACAATGCTAACTACTTACTGTAGAAAAAAAAAATTAAAAAAAATAATAAAAAAAATATAAAAAACCTATTGTTGTCTGTCATATGAGCTAAAAACCAACCGTTGCTCTGTCGTTAATCGCCTGACAAGTCAAGCCCAACGCATCCGACTACGGCGTGGGGGACAATTGTTATCTTTTAAGTCTTTCTGGGAAAAAAGACAGGACAATGGACCCAGAAGGCAGAAAATAGACAATAAGGTGACAGAACAATGGATTGATTGATGGATTGATTCAATTTTATTTATTTGAAGAAAAGGAACAAGGCGAAAACAAAAGAGATGGAGAAAAGAGGAAATTCCTAAAACAACATTTCAGGAAGGTGGGGATGCTGTTTATGCTGACATGTCCCCGGCATCCCTACAGGGGAAAGGCCAATGCTAAGGTGACTATCCCTGGGGCAGCCTCTAGCTTGACGCAGGAGTGTGACAACAGAGCTGGTTAGCCTTGAGGCCTCGTGGAGGCAGTGTGTTCACTGTGTCAGGCGGTGTGTCTGTGTGGCGGTACTGGTTACAACCTGACGGGACCCATCGCTCGTGTTGCTGACAGTGTATATACATCAATAGTCATGCTGTTGCCTATCACCTGTTTCCTTTCATTTCACAGCTGTCGGAGGTGGTGGTAGAAAAAGGAAGACATCCATTCTTGATGAAGATGGACAGTCTGCCGGTGTGTGAGGTCTTGAAGTAACTCACTCCTCAGTGCTCCAGCAACTCTGATTCCCACCTGTGTCACCTGCTTCCTCTCTCTCTCTATCTCTCTCTCTGTCTCTGTCTCTGTCTCTCTCTCTCTCTCTCTCTCTCCTCTCCCCCCCTCTCTCTCTCTCTCTCTCTTCTCCCTCTCTCTCGCTCTCTCTCTCTCTCTATCTCTCTCGCTGTCTCTGTCTCTCTCTCTCTCTCTCTCTCTCTCTCTCTTCTCTTTCTCTCTCTCTCTCTATCTCTCTCTCTGTCTCTGTCTCTCTCTCTCTTTCTCTCTCCTCCCCCCCCCCACCCCCTTTCTGCTGCTCCGACCACCACCCACCCTCCCGCTACCCTGAATCCCCCATGACTGACAGCAGGCCTAGCTGATAAAACAAGATAGCGTTGTAAGTTGACGACTATATTTCAATCCTGACTTTGGGACGGGAGACAGCCCAGTGGTTAAAACGTTGCGCTCGTGATCTGATGGCCTGGGTTCGAGTAGCCACCGTACCGAGACACCCGTTCGAGAAGCCTTTCCTTCTGGAGTGTACGTTAATACCGGCTTCACTTCCCCAAAATCAACATTTATGTTATTTTAAATGCACACACACACTGGCGTCAGGCTTAGACAACATCCCCAAAGTCGGAATGCGGTTACCTTCATGCTAGGCAAAAACAGTAACATACGCGAAATCTCACCATTGGTGATCTCGGAACTTAAGCCGAGAGCGAAAACACTAAAGAAAAGATCTCTACCCCTCACTTTTAGAGATCTTTTCTTTTACTGGCTGCTGTGGTAACTTGTTCCTTCTTTGTGAGTTTATGCTTATGCGTGCTGTCTTGAAGGAGATGCAGACAACCCCAGTTTATCAGGGGGAGGGAGGGGTATTTTTTCAAAATATCACTCAGTGCTGGTTCTCTTTTTGTTAGGTTATTGTATGTTTGTTGTTGTGCTTTTTTGTAGCAGACATTTCCCTTACTTTAAGATGTATTCCTCTAAGGGATGAGAACATTCAGTGGTCAGAGCACTCGCCATCCTAAGCTCAGGTTAAGCTTTACTGACATAGCGTTGTTGCTTCGTGGATGGCCCCTGGTGTGTTAAGCTGGGAAACGCACAACGACAACCCCAACAACACCAAGGTGTTTCACCCATGAAACAGCCATCAGACCACTGCTGTCAGGTTTTCAGCCCCTCTCTTTAGGCAAGTTGACCCTGGCGGAGTTAAATCCTTTCCAGGCAGCAGCGCGCATGCTGGGTACGTTGAAATCCTCCAACCGACCAGCCATAACTAGCCTACTCTTCTATATAGAACGGAGACTCGAACTCCTGCCCCCAGATGACGGTCAGATCACGAGCTCCACGTCCTAACCACTCGGCACTGGTACAGCATTCAGTCAGCCTCAGCTGACATGTACATTTTGTCATCGCCCCCCCCCCCCCCCGTCCCCAGTGCTGTCCATTTATCCTCCCTGTGACACACGCTAGGCTGTAAAACAAAGACAGTGACAGAGGCAAGGGCCAGTAAAGAATTAAATGGCAGTTAGGGAGCTTTTGGCTTTCTTTGTTAGAACGTCGTTTGTCTTTTTCTATGACCGCCTTCTACGGTCAGATGAGTGTAACCATGCCTTGTTGTAGCTTCTGTTGCCTGTGGGAAGTTATCTGTGTATAGTCGGGGAGGAGAAGGGGGCTGAAAAGGAAGTATGAGGGCAGTGTGTAGCGCCCCCATCGTTTTCTTCTTCGCTGAACGCTCAGCCATCGATTATTGTTGTTTGTTTAATGAGTGAAAATGCGTTGCTGCTGTTAAGCAAGCGCCTGACAAGTCCGATAAAGCACATCTGACTTCGGCGTGGAAGAAAATGTTTTTTTTTTAAAAGTCTATCTACAATAAAAGGCAGGAGAATGGACCGAGATGGCAGAAAATAGACAAGCAAGAGATGACAGGAAGAAAAAGAATAAAATAGAAACAAAGTGAGGAATAGAAAAGAGGGAATTTCTAGTACAGAATTTCCAGAAGGTAGGAATGCTATTTATACTGCCAGGCCCTTCTGCATCCCCACAGGGATCCTTTCTTACCATAAATAACGAAAACTAACTTCCATTCATGTGTCAGGTCAGTGCGATTCACGTGTCTCTTGGTGTACTTACTTGTCAGGGTTCTGTTCCCACTTACAGTTTGTAAGTACACACTTTTTTCTGTTTCCCTCGGCATCCCAGTTTACAAGCTCATATTTCAGTGACAGTTCTAACTGCACAAAGCTGCTTTAAGGATGAATTTCATCTTTTGGAAGATGTTCACCATAAGGCCCCTAGCCGACTCCACCTATGTCGGTTTTCATTCAGTGGAAATAAGCTAACACTTGGTTGAAACAAAATGTTATTAGTTTAGAAAAAAATAGCCCAATACATGAAATGTGTACAACAGGCAATGTCTATGTGAGAACTCCAGCATTTATGTGCAGAAATGGGCTGCAGTTGAACGAAAATGCGTCAGATAGATGAACAATAAGCTAAAAAAACAAACTGACTAAAGATTGTGAAAATATGAGGTAAAATAAACAACAAATAATGAACGATAAACAAATGGGTAGATGTATCACGGCAATACAAGGCAATATCATCACAGGACAAGGCAACATCGCGGCAATACAAGGCAATACAAGGCAGCATCACGGCAATACAAGGCAACGTCACGGCAATACAAGGCAATACAAGGCAACGTCACGGCAATACAAGGCAATACAAGGCAGCGTCACGGCAATACAAGGCAACATCACGGCAATACAAGGCAACATCATGGCAAGACAGGCTTCGACATGCTCACACCAGAAAACATTAGAACCATGTTATCAAATATTCAACACATAAGATTGCAGCTCTTTCTTGTCCATTCACTCTGCATAGACATCAGCAAGAAAACAGCACGGAACATTTGCGTCCAGTACCATCCTTCATCTCTCTCCACCCCCTCCCCCTCCTCTCCCACCTCCTTCTTATCTCTGTGACTATCGGGACGCTGTAAGGTCAAGGTCATGTGACAGCCGAAAAGAACCAATAAAACACGACATCGCAATTGGCAGGGGTGGGACGGAGGGAGGGGGGATTCTTTCCTACTTTGTAATGAGAGTGTGGCTGGTGTTTGTTGTGACAGAGTTAGACAGTGGAGTGAGGGAGTGTGGGCAGACAGATGACCTGTCCTTAACCTTTCTCCTGCCTGCATACAGGACGTTGTGCTCAAGGAAATGAAGAGGCAGGGGAAGAGGGAGATTCGTGAGGGGAGCACGTGACTGCGTGCATCCTGCTTCCGCCTTGTGCCTCACCACACAAAGACATGGTCTCTGGACTTCCTGTGCTGACCCCGAAAATAACCTTTCTTGATGAGCTGGGGTACTTACTAGCCTGCTTGCTTGTTTGCTAGCTTTTTTTTTAGGTACTTGCCTACATGCTTTCCGTGACCATTCTGTCTTTAGTTGGCTGCTTGTCTACTTGCCAGATTGTTCACCAGTACATCTGCGTGGTCAGGAACAGAACTTCCTTTCCTCTACCATCACCTGCCCCGTAGTCCAGAAGACAGTTGGGACACCACTGAAGGTTTTGCTACCAGCTTCCTCCACTCCTCACGGTTAGGACTCAGCTTTCCGCTGTCTGCATGGCCATCTTTGCTTCCTCTACCTTCACTTACCCCGCAGTCTGGCGGTCCGTTGGAGCACCTCTGAAGATTTTGCGACCAGCTTCCTCCATTTTTCACGGTTCTCCGCTTTCTACAGTATGTCGTTCCGCTCAAGGCCGTCCCACTCTCTGACATGTACGACTTTACTGAAATTGATGTACATAATTGACTTTAAAAACTGATGCCTTATTTGGTATACTAGCTAAGTCTTCTTCCATCTTGTTCTTCCTAATGATTTCTTCCTACAGTGCATGAGTTACACTCTGTATATCATATCTATATCATCGACACCATTAGCCCTCCACACCTCACCTATCCTGTAGTTTAGAAGACAGCTGGGGTACCACTGAAGATTAGTTGCTGTCAGACAGGAAAATGGCCAACACCATGGACGCAGTCGCTCATCATCACCCTCCCCAAGAAAGGAAATATACAACAATGCCATAATTACCGCACAATCAGCCTCATATGTCACCCAAGCAAGGTCATGCTGCAGATAATATTGAATAGACTGAAGCCACAAGCAGAGACCATCATTGCTGAGGAACAAGCAGGTTTCAGAGCAGGGCGCAGCACAACCGAACAGATATTCAACCTCAGAATACTATGTGAGCGGTACCTTCAACATCAACAAGACCTATACCACGTATTTATCGATTTTAAGAAGGCATTTGACAGGGTGTGGCATGCAGCTTTGTGGGCAACCATGAACTTGTACAGCATCAATGCAAACCTGATCAGAGTCATCAAACAGCTGTACAGCGAGGCCACCAGTGCAGTGTACTACAACAACAACATTGGAGAATGGTTTCGAACAACAGTTGGGTAAGGCAGGGCTGTCTACTCTCACCCACCCTTTTCAACATCTTCCTTGAGAGAATCATGGCTGATGCACTGGAACATCATGAAGGATCAGTCAGCATTGGTGGCAGAACGATCACAAACCTCCGCTTCGCAGATGACATTGATGGAATAGCAGGATCAGAAAAAGAGCTTGCCAGCCTAACAGAACACTTGGATAAGGCCTCCAAAACATACGGCATGGAAATCAGTGCAGAGAAGACCAAACTGATGACTAATAACACCAACGGCATTAGCACTGATATCAGGGTTAATGACCAGAAGCTGGAAACAGTTCAAAGCTTCAAGTACCTGGGAGCCATTGTATCCGACCAGGGATCCAAGCCAGAAGTAGTATGCAGGACTGCACAGACAATAACAGCTTTGTCAAAACTAAACACCATCTGGAGAGATAAGAATATCTCACTTATCTCCAAGATCAGACTAATGCGCTCCCTTGTCATATCCATATTTCTGTATGCCTGTGAATCATGGACCCTGACTGCAGATTTGGAGAGAAGAGTACAGGCAGTGGAGATGAGATGCTTTCGGAGACTCCTTGGCATCTCCTACAAAGACCACATAAGCAACGAAAGCGTGCATAACAGAATCCAGCAAACCATTGGACCCTATGAGAACCTTCTAACGATCGTGAAAAAGCGTAAACTTAAGTGGTATGGGCATGTCACAAGATCCCAAGGAATTACAAAGACAGTTTTGCAAGGCACTGTCCAAGGAGGAAGAAGAAGAGGCAGACCAAGGAAGAGCTGGGAGGATAACATCAGTGAATGGACAGGCCTAGAACTCAACAAAACCCTGAGAAAGGCAGAACAGAGAGAAGAATGGAGGGAACTGGTTGCTGAGTCTTTGAGGGTGCCCCCACGGTCGTCAGACTACGGGACAGATAGATAGATAGATAGATAGCTAAGTCTTCTTCCATCTTGTTCTTCCTAATGATTTCTTCCTACAGTGCATGAGTTACACTCTGTATATCATATCTATATCATCGACACCATTAGCCCTCCACACCTCACCTATCCTGTAGTTTAGAAGACAGCTGGGGTACCACTGAAGATTAGTTGCTGTCTGAGCGTTCGACAACCATGGCAATGACCACAATGAAGATGAAGAATAAGAAGAAAAGACGGAAAAGAAGAAGGAAAAGCCGGAAAAGAAGGAAAAGCCGGAAAAGAAGAAGAAGATCCTTCGTTTCACTGACATCCATTTTCCTCAGCTCACGTTTTGACTGACAGGTGTCACTAGGTGAAGTCATCTGCTGAGGATGTCTTTTGCCCTCAGGTCTCCAGCTCGTTCCCTCGGTGTCAATGGCCAGAGAGTAGGTGCGAGCCTTCAACCTCTGGCCATCCATCCAGCCATCCATCCCTCCATCCATCCATCCCTCTCTCCCTCCCTCCCTCCATCCATCCATCCCTCCATCCATCTATCTTGTTTGCAGGAAATTCGGGCTGCT
>CM054138.1:8028603-8051103 GCA_028751875.1 Rapana venosa | reverse complement strand
GAAGACTGGAAGTGAAAGAGAGAAGACTGGAAGTGAAGAGGAAGGAAGGAAGAGAAAGACTGGAAGTGAAGTGAAGAGAAAGACTGGAAGTGAAGAGAGAAGACTGGAAGTGAAGAGAGAAGACTGGAAGTGAAGTGAAAGACTGGAAGTGAAGTGAAGAGAAAGACTGGAAGTGAAGAGAAAGACTGAGAAGCTGAAGTAGAAAGACTGGAAGTGAAGAGAGAAGACTGGAATGAAGAGAAGACTGGAAGTGAAAAGAAGAGAAAGACTGGAAGTGAAATGAAGAGAAAGACTGGAAGTGAAAGATGAGAAAAGACTGGAAGTGAAGAGAAAGACTGGAAGTGAAGAGAAAGACTTGGAAGTGAAGAGAAAGACTGGAAGTGAAAGAAGAGAATGACTGGAAGTGAAAGAAGAGAAAGACTGGAAGTGAAAGAAGAGAAAAGACTGGAAGTGAAAAGAAGAGAAAGACTGGAAGTGAAAATAAGAGAAAGACTGGAAGTGAAGAGAAAGACTGGAAGTGAAGTGAAGAGAAAGACTGGAAGTGAAGAGAAAGACTGGAAGTGAAGAGAAGAGAAAGACTGGAAGTGAAGAGAAGAGAAAGACTGGAAGTGAAAAAGAAGAGAAAGACTGGAGTGAAGTAGAAAGACTGGAAGTGAAGAGAAAGACTGGAAGTGAATGAAGAGAAAGACTGGAAGTGAAGTGAAAGAAAGACTGGAAGTGAAAAGAAGAGAAAGACTGAAGTGAAAAGAAGAGAAAGACTGGAAGTGAAGAGAAAGACTGGAGTGAAGAGAAAGACTGGAAGTGAAGAGAAAGACTGGAAGTGAATTGAGAGAAAGACTGGAAGTGAAGTGAAGAGAAAGACTGGAAGTGAAAAGAAGAGAAAGACTGGAAGTGAAAAAGAAGAGGAAAGACTGGAAGTGAAGAGAAAGACTGGAAGTGAAGGATGAGAAGACTGGAAGTGAATGAGAGAAGACTAATGACGGAAAGCTGGAATGAAGAGAAAGACTGGAAGTGAAAGAGAAAGACTGGAAGTGAAAGAAGAGAAAGACTGGGAAGTGAAGAGAAAGACTGGAAGTGAAAGAAGAGAAAGACTGGAAGTGAAGAGAAAGATGGAAGTGAAGGATGAAGAGAAAGACTGGAAGTGAAGAGAAAGACTAAGGAAGTGAAGAGAAAGACTGGAAGTGAAGAGAAAGACTGGAAGTGAAGTGAAAAGAAAGACTGGAAGTGAAGAGAAGAGAAAGACTGGAAGTGAAGAGAAAGACTGGAAGTGAAGAGAAGAGAAAGACTGGAAGTGAAGAGAAGAGAAAGATTGGAAGTGAAGAGAAGAGAAAGACTGGAAGTGAAAGAGAAAGACTGGAAGTGACGTAAAGAGAAAGACTGGAAGTGAAAGAAGAGAAAGACTGGAAGTGAAGAGAAAGACTGGAAGTGAATGAAGAGAAAGACTGGAAGTGAATGAAGAGAAAGACTGGAAGTGAAATGAAGAGAAAATGGAATGAAGAGAAAGACTGGAAGTGAATGAAGAGAAAGACTGGAAGTGAAGAGAAAGTACCTGGAAGTGACGTGCAAGCAGCAAAGACGCAGGAGTGAAAGACAGATGAAGACTGGAAGTGATGGAAGAGAAGACTGGAGTGAAGAGAAAGGAGTGGAAGTTGATTTTTGAAGAGATAATATGGTGATTGAGAGAATTATTGGAAGTGAATTGAAGGAAAGATTGGAAGTGAAGTGAAGAAAGACTGTCGGTCTGTTTGGTGTTGTCATCTAAAGCCAGGTTCTGACATTGTTTTTTTGCCGGCCCTAGCTAGGCTAGAACAGCTGGTCGATGTCCACGTGATGACTCATTCCTCTGGCATTCCTCTCGTTGCTGCGTCACGTTGTTTACATTGTCGTACGTGCCTGAGTTATATTGCTTAAAGGGATCATAGGATTTTTCTGTGTTAGAGGATCAGACTGTGGCTTTTGATGCAGATTAAGTTGCGAATAGGGTGGGGGTGGGTGGGGGGCAGGACGGGGGAGGTGGTACGGACGGGGAGGGGGAACTGTGACCGAATAGATCATGGGTCTTTGATTTGCCGGCATTGTATGTAGGTTTCCTAGGAAATGTGATTATCGACATCCCGTGTATGTAGGCGTTTGCTGGTGGCTTCATGTTTAGTACGAATGATTCTTGGCATAATGTTTGGTTCAGATGTGTGTCGTTGACATGGTCTTGATTTTGTCTCTTTTTGTGGTGGGATCATTTGTCTGTAACGAACTTGGGCTTATGTCATACGCTTATTTGTTTGAATCAGTCTTGGTTAGTCGTATTTATTTATTTTTGAATCATCATATATATTTTTGTTTAACATGATCCAACATTGATTTTTGAATGCTTTTGATAGTGTTAGTTTTCCCTTGATATTTTTGTAGGGCCGGAGCGGAATAAATAGTTGATAAACTTTTTGTTTTACCCTCAAAAGCATCATTGTGACTTCATTGAAATTACATTCGGGGCTACTTTCAGATTTAGCGGCTTTTCCGATCTTGATAATGTAGTACTAAAAACGACACCCGTGGTTGGGTTTTGCAATGTGTCACTGTTTCTGCCGGTACGGAATGGACTACTCATCTGAAAGGCGAAACAGGTTTTAACGTGTGTGCAAGATGTTCTGTGTGCGTTTGCACATGGGGCCTCGATTTATAGTCTCACCCCAAAGACTTTTGGGGGAAGGGTGGGGAGTCAGTACTGAAATTAACTCCAGGGGGAAAACCATCCGCCATGGCGCAGTGGATAGCGCCTTTGGTTATGAACTGGAAGGTCACGGGTTCGAATCCCATAGGAGCCTAAGGAATATTTCGAACTCCGACCGGCTCCTACCCAGACTGAGTGTGCTTTGGGCTCATTGGGAAGACTGGGACCAAGAAGTTGGCTTCATTCTCTTTGCAGATGCGAGTTTGAGAGTGTTGCTTAAATTACCTGACCAACACTGCAGGTATCTGTATCTCTCAGGCCTGGTTGATGCGGGGAAATTATTATAATAGTAAGCATAGAGTAAAACCCTGTCAAGTAATCTCAAAGCATATGCACCTCCACAGCAGCATCATTACGTCATCATCATTACCATTGAACATCATGCAATTAAAAATGCCTCTGATTTTGTGGCCCAAGTTGCTTTGGTCTCATGGTGACCTGAGATTCCGTTTCCCCATATACTTCTGTGCCTGTGGTGAGTTTGTGTCAGGGCCTTTGGGGTTGGGGGTTCATGGGGGACGGTCGTTGAAGGGGCGTTGTGGTGGTCGCCACCTGGGGTGGGCAACTCACTCAGTCTGGCTCCGCGACTGAGCTAATACTGTCATTAGTAAGGAGCTTAGCAGGTGGTGTCCTGCGTGTGTTAGTTCAGAACAGGCACCACTGAACACCACCAAAGCGACCAAGCAGCAGTGCAGGGCCCCCTGAATGGTGGCCTCACGGCGGCCTATTATTGATGAGCTCCCTCTGGACTTCCGACGCTGAAGATGCGACATCACGAATCAGGGTATGGCTTGGGCAGAGAGAGTGAGATGAGCGGCGTGGGAACAGCAGGACAAGAACGTCACAGCGGATGAGGCAGCAAAAATATTTGTAAGGAAAATTCTAGGACAAAATATCCCCTCGAATGAGGGTGCTTTTTACTTTCCGCAAACACTCTGCCCCCCCCCCCCCCCCCCCCCACACACACACACATTATTCCTCCTTATTTCTTGACATCTGAAGTCTTGTTTAGACTGCAGTGTGTGATGCTGTGTTTCTGTTCTCCCAAAGAGTGTTGTGGTAGCAAGCCACCATTACATACTGAACTGCCTTTTTATTTTATATAGTCATGACTTTGCTTATGATGTGTACGTGTGAGTTTTATATTGTAGATTGTGTTTTATTAGTTGTAGTGTGTTATGTTTTATCATACCATTTTGCATCGTACCATAATCGCATTGCTCTGCCCTGCCTTTCTCTCTCTCCGAGGAGAGCAGCCCGAATTTCACGCAGAGAAATCTGCCGTGACTTAAAGGGGTATAAATAAAATAAATAAATAAAATTGTCTCCTCTTACTTTGGTTTATATTGTATTGTAATGTATTGTGTTTTATGCCTCTGTGCGTGCGTGTGCGCGTCTGTGTATGTTTCTATGCATGTAAATGTGATAAAGATTTGAGAACCTTTTGTGGCCTACAAGCCTGTGTAATGAATGCCTTGCCTGTATCATGTTTGAATTAAATCTTTATATGCAACACAAATCCAAATCCATATTCTGAGCTGATTTATTGATTCAGTCAAACTATCATGCTTGCATGCGCGCACACGCGTACTCGTACACACACATCTGCATAGACACACGTGCAAGCGACTCGTGCACGCACGCACACACACACACACACACACACACATAAACACATGCACGCACGAACACACTCACGCACGCACACACACACACACACACACATGTACTGAATCTCTCAGTACCCTCAGACGTAGAGCACAAATTGTTAATAGTGCAAAGGTCACGCCTACGCGCACTATTAATGTTCTGTGAAAGGTTTGTTTTTTTCCTTTAATTGCTTTGATTATCATTTGCAGTCTTGATCTAATCTTAAGATTTTTATTAAATATCACCAAGAGTGGACACACTTTACACGTGACAAAGAATACCGTAAGTCAGAGTGTGGCTACCTTAACCAGGGGTAAAAACTGGTCGCCTAGGCAACATCTCCCCATTGGTGAGTATTACAGCTCTAGTGACGGAACATACAAAACGAATAAACGCATACAAACAAACACACACACTCAGCTCACACACGCACATGCACACAACCAACTAAACAACATACACAGAAACAACCACACACTCACACACCACCACACTCACACACGACAAACACATAACACACACACACCACACACACACACACACACACGCACACTAACACACACACCACGCACACTAACACACACACACCACACAACACACACACCACACTAACACACACACACACACACCACTACACACACACACACACGCACACTAACACACACACACGCACACTAACACACACACGCACACTAACACACACAACCCCACACACACACACACGCACACTAACACAACACACACGCCACAACACACACACCACACAACACACCACACTAACACACACACCACACCCACACAACCACACTAACACACACACACACACACACACACACACACACACACGACACACACACGCACCACACTAACACACACACACAGACACTAACACACACACACACACTAACACACACACACACACACTAACACACGCACACTAACACACACACATACACATTTTTCTTCAAGGAAATGAGAACAATGCACAATGTTACGTGGACTGACAAAGGGAAGACGACTCTGAATGACAGATGTCTGGTCCATTTGTTCTGTTCTCCCTTTTTTTTGTTGTCTTTTTTTCCCATTTTTTTGTTTCTAGAGCCCATTCTGCCCTTCTCTTCTGAAACCTGAAATAATTCTGGGTCAACAGTAGAGTGAGAGAGAGAGGTTATGTGTGTGTGTGTGTGTGTGTGTGTGTGTGTGTGTGTGTGTGTGTGTGTGTGTGTGTGTGATTATGCGTGTGTGTGTGTGTGTGATTATGCGTGTGCGTGTGTGTGTGTGTGTGTGATTATCTGTGTGTGTCTGTGGTGAGTGTGTCTGTATTTTCTTTTAAAAAAATTCTTTTATTTGGAGGATAATGGAATAAGCATTCGTGCCCTTTTTTACATCCAGTCCCCGTATACATGTGGTTTTGTAAATTTTGTCACCTGTTCCCACCGGCTCACAGTGGCCTTCACTTTCTTAAAGCGAAACAGGATTTTACGTGTGTGCAAGATGTTCTGGGTGCGTTCGCACATGGGGCGTTGGTTTATAGCCTCATCCGAAGGTGTGTGTGCGTGCGTGCTAGTATGCGCGTGTGGGTTCGTGTTTGTGTGTGTGCGCACGCGCGATCGTGTGTGTGTGTGTGTGTGTGTGTGTTTTGGGAATGGAGGAGAAGAAAAGAATATAATGTACTCGTTTATACACGCACAGGTGCGTGAACCCGTACATACGCGCTTATGTACATGATTAAACATGCCAGGAAAATGTATGTGTATTTAACGTTTTTATGAATAAAATCAAATCAGTAATGAATTATATACGCGTATACTGACAGCTCGCACTCACGTGACCGTGTTGTTTTTTTCTTACTATCTTTCTCTTTTATTTCTTAACTTTTTTGCTCAGCTAAATCCCAGCTGTTAACAAACTTCAAAGACACCTTCCAAAAATTAAAAAAATCAAATCATACCTGGTGTGTCAACACTTAGCTACTTTTTTTTTTTTGCAGAATACGCCCAGAGCGGTTGTGTAATACAGATGAAAACAGAACCCTGGAGAAGCCGTTAAATCCCTAACACGCAGAACAGACAGACAGCGTCCTGTGGCAAAGGACAGGCCGAGCTGGGCCAGTCAGAGCGGACCACGTTATGCTAATCAGCTGCTCCAAGACAGAAGGGCGAAAGAGAGAAGCTGTTCTGTTTGACGAGCAGGCAGGCGTGAGGGAACTAGCGCGAGACAAGGCAAAAAGGCTTCCATTGTTTGTATGGCGGTGAACAATTCAGATTTCAGGGAGAAATTATGATACAGGAAGAGAGAGAGAGAGAGAGAGAGAGAGAGAGAGGTGGGGGGGGAGGGGGGGAGGAGAAAGGAAGACTGAGGAGGAGGAGGAAGGAGGGAGGGGGGAGGGAGCATCGTCAGGTTTCGTCCACTATTCTAAACTTGCAGGTGGCAGAGCCTCAGAAGAGTTGTGGGGAGTGAGCTGGTTGGCAGCGTCCTCTAGGCCTCTAAGGAGCTACTGTATTTTCAAGATGGCGCAGGCGGTGATGAACATGGCCACGGTCTTTCAGAACTTGAGGATACCGGACAACGCCCGGCCCCTAGCCGTGGAGTAAGTGGTTTGAGTCCTGTTGTTTTTGGTGGTGGGCTTGTGTCTGGAGGTTTGGGTTTGCCGGTAGGGTGTGTGTGGGTGGGTTTGCTTTTTCTTCTTGTTGTTGTCATCTTATGTGGTGTGCCTTCCTGGATGTTTTGCTTTTCACCGCTGATGCCAGTCTGACCATGCCAGTCATACCCCAGGTTTGTCAGGCCATGTTCTGAGGGCCACAACTTCATTTAGAGACTGTACATGTAAGGTTGCCATGAGGCCACCGGCCAGAGGAGTCCTCCACTGCTGCAGGGCCACTTTTGGGGGAGTACTCAGTGATGCCTGTCCTGATCTAGCACAGTGCGTGCTCCCTTCACAGCTGATGACGACATTCGCATAGGCACAGGGCCAGAGTGAGTGAGGCGTCTGCCTGTAGTGCACTCCTGCTATACCCTCCCTCTGGTGACTCACTCACTCACTCAGTCCCATGTCTCAAAGGACGTAGGGAGGACATGAGAGAAGACGCAACAGAGATCTTTTTCCATGCTTCACGATCCTGTGTGGCTAGTAGATGGTGTTGCAGGTGACTGCCTTCTGTAAATCTCCAGAACCATAAGACATGACACAAGTGGCCATTGGTACAAATATGTAGACGAGGGAAAACTGATGCAGCCATGATACCAGAAGGCCACCAGATCAGAGACATTTGTTTTCATTGCGTGATGGATAATGGTTACTGGAATGATTCTACCAAATGACTGTATAGGGTGTGTACAGTGTGATGTACTGAAGAGTTGTGACAAAGCACGCCAACATGCTACGTCACAGTCTGAAATTTATGTCAAACAGCTGACTTGAAAAAGAGCTGAGCATGGCAAGCTGGTTCTTTTTATAAAACATCTTGCCTACTGTCATCAGAATCAGCCCACCTTTTGACTGGAAGTAGCTTTATCATTGCAAAGTGTGAGACACTAAAGCAGGTGTGACAAAGCAGGTCCATGTTCACGGTCACAGTCTGGGTCTGAAGACAAGTCAATACTTTAGCAAAATCAAAGAAGCATATTCAAGGTTCCTTCTTGACCGAGGGATAAGCTAAGAGTCACCAAATAATAATCTGACCTGTAGCATGGCAAAATATCTGCATCTTCCTAGTTCTAGTATAGATGGTCTTCTTCTTCTTCTTCTTCTTCTTCTTCTTCTTCTTCTTCTTCTTCTTGATCTTCTTCTTCTTCTTCTTCTTCCTCTTCTTCATTACCTACATCATCATCATCATCAGCATCAACATCATCATCAGCATCATCATCAGCAGCATCATCATCATTTTCTTCTTCTTCTTCTTTATCATCATCATCACCATCATCATCATCATCATCATCATCATCATCATCATCATCATCATCATCATCATCTTATTATTATTATTATTTAAACACATGGGCAGCAGCTAGTTGTCTGTACATGAGCGAAAAGGCCTTGTGCTGCTGTTAGCAGTGGATAACTCAAGCTTAGTCCAATCTACGTCACTGTGGATAAGGTTCATTAACTTTAAAGTCTTTCCGAAAAAACCCCAGGGAGAATGGACCGAACAGGCAAACAAAAAAGACAAGGAGATGACAGGGAGAAAAGGAACAAGGCAGAAAGAGAGAGGACAGAAAGTAGGGAAATCCTGGCACACCATTTCCAGAAGGTGGGGATGCCATTCATACTGACAAGCCACCACCATCCTAAGGGGGGAATAATATATATATATATATATATATATATATATATATATATATATATATATATATATATATATATAATGTCAGAACAATCCCTCTTCAGATAGCAAAGATGCATACTGGGTATGGTCTGTGTCATTCAGCACACCGACCATAGCTGGCCTGCTCTTTGACCCCCGATGGATGGGATTTTAACGTGGATGTAAGTCGCTGTATAGGACCACGCACGCCAGACCGCAGTCAACGGTCTCACCTAAGTGATCCGAGCAACAGCGCATGACCTCTTCTGGCATGGTGACCTGGTGCCGGCCACTGCTTGCTGACTTCTGGTGCACCACAGGCTATAGGCCTAGGTCAGGTCACACCAGAGTGTGGCTGTGTGGCCAGGCTGGAATGAGCGCCTTGAAACCAGCAGCATTGGAAGGCCAGGATATACGTATCATAGCTGGCCAAGAAACAATGAAGAAAAGGAAGACGAAAGAAGATGAGGAAGAGGTGGAAAGAAAGAAAGAAAGAAAGACAGAAGAAGAAGAGGAAGAAGAAGAAGAAGAAGAACAACAACAACAATAACAATAACAAGAGAAAAACAAAAAGATGATCATGATGATGATCATGATATTCTTGATCACTGTCATGAAGAAGAAGAAGAAGAAGAAGAAGAAGAAGAAGAAGAAGAAGAAGACAGGAGAAGAGAAAAAGAAGAAGATGATAATGATGATGATGATGAAGGGGAGAAGAATAATGATGACGATGATCATGATGATGATGACGATGATGATGAACAAGGAAAAAAGAAGATGAGATATAGAAGATGAAGAGCAAGAAGAATGAGGAGGAGAAAAGAAAAAAAATAACACTGTAAAATAGAAAGAAGAGGCTGCACACGCACTCTCTCTCTCACACGCACACACACACACACACACACTTACACACACACACTCACACACACTTACACACACACACACTCACACACACTTACACACACACACACACACACGCACTTACATACACACACACACACACACACACGCACACACACACACACGCACGCACACACACACACACACACACACACACACACACACACGCAAACACACACACACACACACGCAAACACACACACACACACACACACACACACACACACACACACACCACACACACACACACACACCTCTTCCAAAATAGAATTCTATAAACAACACTCGTTTCCTCTGCCTCTGGAGTTTACAACTAGTAAAGCGTAATGCTTAACTATACAAGGATAAACCCAGCACTTACGGGCAGTCACGTTTAACCTACTTTGTGACGACTTTAAAAGTTCACAGAATTAATGACGTCACAGCTAGACCATTTAATGTTTAGTCTTGCACACTTTCTCAGTTTGCGTCATCTTTACACGTGCACACAGTTTAAGGCAGAAAGCTTTTCTTCTTGCACAGACTGAATTACGGTCTGCAGATCAGTTATCCAGTTTATTTCACACCGTCAGTTAGGCTCAGTTCTATGTTTTTATGTTTTGGTGTGCTGTAACGTATGTGTGGTGATGGTGTGTGTGTATGGAGTGGACGGGGTGGGGGTGGGAGGGGTAATTGGAGGGGCAAAAGCGTTCTTAGAGTATAATGCTGGTCAGCTGGCCAGAACTAAAGGCACTGGTGTGGTGTCCTTATATGGATTGCTTGTCACTAACTGGGTTGTGATGTTCAACTAAGGAAAACCACGCCAAAACATAACTAAGAATCATTATTTTAGCATTGCTTTGCTTATGTTTTCTTTCAACACACAAAAAATAGGACTCAAGATATTATCAATAAGAAATGTATGTATGTTACGCCAGTAAAAACTCAGTCGAGACTGCCAAGGCAATAGGAGTACTTTGTAAACTTTCCAACTTGAAAATTCTGTTGTTTTACCCGATTTGAAGGCTCTCACAGACAATATGAATTGTCAGGTTTAAAAATCGTTTGTCTCACCGTTTGCAGTCTTGGCATTGGCAGCCTTTCTGGTGAAGGACAGGAAAATGTTGTGTTGTTTTTTTTTTCCCTGAGGGAAGGTTCTTATAACGGTGGAGCCTGTCCACTTTACGACAATGGTTACATTACGACAATGTCCACTTTACGACAATGGTTACATTACGATAATGTCCACTTTACGACAATGGTTACATTACGACAATGTCCACTTTACGACAATGGTTACATAACGACAATGTCCACTTTACGACAATGACCCCTTTATGGCAATGGCCCCTTTATCAGACAACATAGGAGTCTCTGCTGAGGTGTCCGTTTAAGGCAGCCTTTCTTTCTTTCTTTCGCCTACATCGAGCTAACATTGGTACTGGCTCTGCTTCCTTGAAAGTTCTTGGGAGTGAGAGAACAGCGAAGTTCCCTGTAAGCAACACACAGGACATCTTGTGCACATGCCATCAGCATTGTGTGAAAGAGGAGGTCGACTGTACAGGATGGCATGGCTGATACGATTTGACCATGTCCAGCTCACACCCTGATCTGCTAGAGGGAAGGATTCTGTTACTCTCTCTCTCTCTCTCTCTCTCTCTCTCTCTCTCTCTCTCTCTCTCTCTCTCTCTCTCTCTCTCTCTCTTAAGGGTCATTTCTCATTGTTTCTACTGTGTGAGAGTATGAGTATTGGGTTATTATTAAGATGTATCCCTACGGGCGGGGACTGGATATAAAAAAGCACATGAGTGCTTATTCATTATCCTCGAAATAAAAAAAAATTGTCATTGTCATTCTCTCTCTCACTCTCTCTCTCTGTCTGTTGCTCTCCCCCCCCCCCCCCCCTCTCTCTCTCTCTCTCTCTCTCTCTCTCTCTCTCTCTCTCTCTCTCTCTCTCTCTCTCTCTTTTTACAAAGCTGTCCTCCTCCTTTTTTATTCCAAGTTCTCTGTCTTGCTGTATAATGATGCCCAGTCCCTGTTAATGAGGCAGGCTGTTCAGTAATGATTTTTTGTTTTCAACCTGCATCAACCACAACTTGGATAACTTTAAACTTGAAGAAAGAAGAATGCATGCTATTTAGTGACTATTCATGTTGTAAACCATGTAGGATGCCCTAATCCTAAAACGAATCGTCACAATTTACTGTTTAAAATTCTGCTTCCTTTATTCCTATCAGCCGACTAAAACCCATTCAAACCAGAGACTCTGTTTCTTCTCGTTCCTCGGCTAGAGCTCCGAGGTTTACCAATGGTGGGATTTTTGCGTATGCGACCGTTCGTCACCCCCACCCCCCACTTCCTCACCACCACCACACCCAGTAACGTAGCTACATTCCGACTTTGGGAATAAAAGGTAGGGGTGTCCCATAACCTATGTGGTCGTAGGGGGGCGAGGCGTCAGAGACCTCAGCTTCTCTAGGGGCCAGCATATGGAGGGAGGAACCCATATCCTCTCCCTCGCTGCTTTACCTTCCCTGACCCTACAGAGGGCAGGTACCCATTTACAGCTGGGTGAACTGGGGGGACGGTACTGAAGCCAAGGTGCGCAAACGGTCACCCATCCAAGTGGTAACCATGCTCGATGCTGCTTAACTTGGCTGGGGGAAAGCGAGAGCCACTGAGCTATCACCACACAGTTGATATTTAAACACACCGATTTTGCCAGGACAGTCGCGAAGTACCTTCTTGCGCTTTTCGGTTTTGGGCTGTCGATGGGTTTTGGTTTTTTCCTGGTCGTGCACAAGTCTGGAAGCACACGGGCCGACTGGTTTAGAATCTCCTCCAAGAAAAAATCTGCTTAACATTGTTTGATTTTCCTGTCAAACTGGGAAGAAAGAGCAAGGCTGAGAATTAAACCCAGACACTCGCAGTTTTCTTGTTTAGCAGGTAAATGTCATTCCGTCCTACCACTTTCCATTTTAGAGACAATCTGAATTCGTAAGTGACAGAGACTATAAACAGGGCAATAAAGAAAAGACGGCTTATGCACGTCCAAAAAATTGCATTTAAAGTTTTTTTTCTTTTTGCTCAAACAGTGTACACATTGTATTCCACTTAGATTCTTTTCAAAACCACGACAGAGAGAAAGACAAAGGAGCTGAAAAAAGATTAGGAAAAAAGAGGCCATAGCTCCACTGAACCAAAGACTAGTTTTTCTTTCAACATCCACGTGTTAAAGTCTGACCCTCTCAGAGAATACCGGCAGTGCACGCGTTAGATGGAAGAGAAATCAGGCGCTGCGGAGTTAGAGCAATATACGTACGCGTTCACTTCATGGCATCGCCAGTTTTGTTCTGACATCATTTGTCTTCTGTGAGGCTTCTGTCCTGTTCCTCCCCCACCACTCTTTCCCATATCACTACCCGAGCCACACCCAACACCTGCCACAATGCCAGCGCTTCGATTGTTTCGTGTACAAGAGTCAGCACAATACCAAATCCATATAATAATAATAGTAATAATAGTAATAATATTAAAGTAATAATAACAACAGTAGTAGTAGTAGCAGTAGTAGTGGTAGTGGTGGTTGTGGGGATGGTAATAGCAACAGTATTAGTAGCAGCAGCAGCAGCAGCAGCAGCAGCAGCAGTAGTAGCAACAGTAGTAGTAGTAGTAGTAGTAGTAGTAGTAGTGGTGGTGGTGGTGCTTGTGGTGGTAATAGCAACACGTAGTAGCAGTAGTAGCAGCAGTAGTAGCAGTGGTAGTAGCAGTAGAAACAGTAGTAGTAGCAGTAGAAGCAGTAGTAGTAGCAGTAGTAGTAGTAGTAGCAGCAACAGCAGCAGCAACAGCAGCAGCAGCAGCTGTAGTAGTAGTAGTAGTAGTAGTAGTAGTAGTAGTAGTAGTATAGTAGTAGTAGTAGTAGCAGCAGCAGCAGCAGCAACAGCAGCAACAGCAGCAGCAACAGCAGTAATAGTAATAATAATAATAATAATAATAGTAGTAGTAGTAGTAGTAGTAGTAGTAGTAGTAGTAGTAGTAGTAGTAGTAGTAGAAGGTAGTAGTAGTAGTAGTAGTAGTAGTAGTAGTAGTAGTAGTAGTATCTGCCGTAGCCACAAGGCTAGAAGTTTGTGACATGCTTATCTATGTGAGGCCACTGTGAGGCCACAACCCAGAGTAGCCCTGCACTGCTGTTATGTCGCTTCAGGGGTTTCGTGATGGCTGTTTTGAGCCAGCGTACACGGGACACCGCTTACTGGACCCCCTACTACTGAGGACAGTCACAGCTCAGTGGCCTTACCAGACTGAGCAATGAGCCGTGAACCAGGAGTGGGGACCACTACAGCGTCCCGTCAATGACTCTCCCCTGAACTCCTGCCTATGAATACATTATTCATCATCATCATCATCATCATCATCATATCAATCCTCCTCATCCTCATCATCATCATCCTCCTCATCCTCATCATCATAGATGGGTTTTTATAGCGCTATATCTTGTAAAGACAAATCAAAGTGCTTGCACTTAACCCATTCTTACACATTCATGCAACCAATAACAATAGGTAGTTCCTACAAATCCAAATGCACACACACACACAACACAACAGAACCCAGTGCAATACAACGCAACACAACACAACACAACACACCACACACACACACAGGTTATACACTTTGGCAGGGTGATGGGATTTCAGCTGTTGAAGGCAGGGACAGTTATGAGATGAAACAGGAGAGGAAAATCTTAGGTTTGAAATAAATACGTCTTAAGGGTGGATTTATAAGTGTTATTAGAAGGCTTTTGGCGAAGAGAGAGAGAGAGGTCATTCCAGATCGATGGACCAGGAACAGAGAAAGAGCAACGGCCAATGGTGGACTGGTTGAATCTAGGTATTCGTAAGCACATGGTATCTGCATCAGAGCGGAGGGAGCGAGAAGGAGTGTACAGGTGAAGACATTCACAGAGATAGGAAGGTGCTGTTTGGTAGAGACATTTGTAACAGAGGGAACTGAGACATTGGCACCGACTCTTCACGGGCATGGAAGTGTAGTGAGCTAGCCACAGGACCCACTGAATTAATCACACACACACAGGCAAGGCTCTTTGCTTGCTTGATGGTGGATGGTGGGGAGGGTGCTGTGATGATCTTGTGTGTGCCGCCTTTAAGACTGCTTCATAAGGCTGTATACTCTACGCTTCCTGTCATAATATTTATACCTTTGAATATTTAAACCTATATGAAATGTAGCTTTCGTGTGTCTTTTGAGGTGATGATACTATCAATGTCCCTGCCAGTATTGTAATTGTCATTCATGGGATGATTGAAGAGTTTTTTACTTTGACTTGACGTGATTCCGGCATCAAGTGGGCAAAAGAAAGACGGAAATTTGCAGTACTGGTGAAGTAGGCACATTTAATTTCCTTTTCCCGCATTATGCAACGTCGCTGATATTTTATGTAAAACACACGCAGAACACATAGCACACACACACACACACACACACACACACACACACACACACACACACACACACACACACACACACAAGTAAAGGCAACATTGTTATTCGATCACCTAACATTATGTAACAACTACCAACCATTCAAACTCAGTGCAAATGTGAAAAAGCTAGTGAATTGACAGAATCTGGCATAAATCATCTTAAAACACCGTGTCATTGAAATGTTGTTTTCTTTCTTCTACAATCCCAAGCAAGGGCAACGCACTTTGTAACAGATCTTAGAAATAGTTTATCTTCGGACAAAGCTAAATCAGTTATATCTTTAAATTTGTTTTCTACTATGTCTTCTCACTCGCTTTAACGTGTCATTTCTGACTAACATTTGTCATCTATTCCTTGCACAGTAAAAACAAAGTGTGGATTTTGTCTTTACTTTGGGCACCACACATGGGCCGTGGGGGCCGTGTGGAGGGAGAGAGAGAGAGAGAGAGAGAGAGAGAGAGAGAGAGAGAGAGAGAGAGAGAGAACTCGGAATGATTTAATGTATAGGCCTTTGCCCTTTACAAACAGAGAGAACATGACTTTTCGTAATTACAACATTAAACAAGAGAGAGAAAACGAAAGAGAGAGAGAGAGAGAGAGAGAGAGAGAGAGAGAGAGAGAGAGAGAGAGAGAGAGAGAAGACAGACAGACAGACAGACAGATACAAAGACAGAGACAGAGAGACACAGAGAAAGAAAGGCAGATAGAGAAAGAGAGTCAGAGAAAGAGAGAGAACTCAGGAGTTCTGGATTTTAATTGTAAGGCCACTGGCATGTATACAAGGAAGTAGACATTTTGAAAAAAGAAACTTCAAACAAAATAGCACAAAAAAGATAATTTTGACATTACCAAAAGTAATTTCAACTTTCTGTACACCAGTTATACCTAACCAAGTTCTCGGGCTTTCAGAGCATAAAATATATACATACCGAAATGTCTTAAGTGATAGACATTATTACTGTTTAGAATAGTTAAGAGAGAGAGAGATAGAGAGAGGGAGAGAGAGGAGAGAGAGAGAGAGAGAGAGAGAGAGAGAGAGAGAGAGAGAGAGAGAGAGAGAGCCACTCAGACAGACAGACAGACAGGAAGCCCCGAAATAAGAGATGGGAGTAAATCACATAATTCAAACCATAATTATTGCAGGAAGTCAAACGTATAGAAACAGAGAGAAAGCAGACAAACAAGATACAAGCCAGGGAACAACATTAGAGAACAAAAGGAAATAACCTTTGCTATCATAGGGGACTAAAAGCTATATAAAGAAAAACAAGAGGAAGTGAGACAAAAAGAAAAAAGAAACAAAACCAGGTCAACGTGTACCTGACGTCAGAGTAAAAAGTGGGGACGACGTCATGAGGAACACAAAGCCTCTATTCATGATTCTCCTGATGCAGGCTTTTTTTTTCTTTTTTAACAAAGCAATGAAGTTCTTGGACATATTCGCGCCCTGTACAATGTGTAAGTAATTTTATCTATGGAATGCGTATAGACGAAGATTGGGAAGGAGAGGGTGAAGAGTGGAAAGGAAAGAGAGACGTGTATGTGTGTGTGTGTGTGTATGCATGTGTGTGTGTGTGTGTGTGTCTGTCTGTATGTCAGTCTGTCTATCCCTCTGTCTGTCTGTCTGTCTGTATGTATGTATGTATGTATGTATGTCAGTCTGTCTATCCCTCTGTCTGTATGTCTGTCTGTCTGTCTGTGTGTCTGTATGTATGTTTGTCTGTGTGTGTCTGTCTGTCTGTATGCATGTAGGTATGCTTATGTATGTATGTATGTATGAATGTATATATGTATGTATGTATGTATTTATGTATGTATTTTTGTATGTATGTATGAATGAATGAATGAATGAATGATTTTCGGGTGAGTAGAGTCGGCACTATTGTTGAGCTTCAGGATAAAAGTCCCCTTGAACGGGCGTCTGATGGTGGCTTGATCCCGGGCTCCATCGTATGCATGCTAGGCATGTTCGTTTTGTCCAGGCCATCGGCTGTCGTCGGCCGATCCTTTCCTAAATGGAAGTTGCCTTGCATAGGTAGCTCAGGAAACCATTGAACATTTTCTTTGATTTTGTACCTTCACTATTTAGCTGGATGGTCCACTGGGTGTTGGATCGATTGATCAATTAAAGGATTGATTGATTGATTTTTTTATTGATTGATTGATTGATTGATTGGTTGGTTGGTTGGTTAGTTGATTGATTGACTCCACTCTCCCCAAAAGTCCTTCGGATGAGACTATAAACCGAGGCACCGTGTGCACACGGACGCAGAACATCTTGCGCACATGTTAAATCCTGTTCCGCTTTTCGTAAAAGTAGGCCATTGTGTGCCGGTGGGAACAGATGACAATTTACAAAATCGCGTACACACGGGGACTTGAAGTAAAAAAGCACATCAGTGCTTATTCCTTTATTTTCGCTATAAAAGAATAAAAATATAATTAAAACACAAATTGGTTGATTGGTTGGTTGGTTGATTGTTTGGTTGATTGATTGTTTGATTGATTGGTTGGTTGATCGATTGATTGATAATCCCCAAAGTGGGAAGGTGGCTACCTTCATGGTGGCAAAAGAAAATGCCAGTGGCAGACACAAAATGTCCCGTAGGGGAATGTGGAGGTCTAGTAGAGGAACGAACAAAACCAACCAAGAAAACATAGATAAATTGATAGACTGGCCGACTGACTGATTGATTGATTGATTGATTGGCTGAGTGACTGATTGATTGATTGATTGACGGAGTGACTGATGAATTGATTGACTGAGTGACTGATGAATTGATTGACTAACTGACTGATTGGTTGATTGACTGGCTGACTCACAGACTGATGAATTGATTGACTGACTGAATAACTGACTCACTGACTGACTGACTGATTGACTGAGTTACTGATGAATCGATTGACTAACTGACTGACTGACTGACTGACTAGCTACCTGGCTAGCTGGTTGATGGATGGACTGATTGCTGTGCAGGCTTCCCCCGCCCCCGGCCTTGACAGGAGCGCTGACGCCCAACAACTGGCTGGCCAAAGCCCAACGTCTGGCCTTCCCCAGGCTGGAAGGGCCAGAGTCCATGGCCATTGACCGCCACGGTGAGTCAGCCAGCCAGCCAGCCAGCCAGCCAGTCAGCCAGCCAGTCCGCTAGCCAGCCAGTCCGCTAGCCAGCCACCTGGACACTATGCTGGATACTCACACACACACACACACACGTTCGCGCACATACATATGCACATCCACATGCATACATCCTTTGTTATTACTATTTATTACACACACGAGCGCGCATGCATGCAGGGACGCCCACGCACACTCACACACAAAGAGTAGATCTCTCTCTCTCTCTCTCTCTCTCTCTCTTCTCTCTCTCTCTCTCTCTCTCTCTCTCTCTCTCTCTCTCCCTCTTTCTCTTTCTCTATCTCACATATTCAGTCTCCTATTTAAGGATCGTCTGGTATCACTTTAAGTGGAAAGACGTTAAAATTGAAGACTTACTTACTTACTATACATATATCCACATACATACACACATACACACGCATACGCACACATAAGCACACAATCATTTACACACATACACACAACACCACACACACACACACACATGCACACACACACAAACATGCACACATCCATCTACACACACGCATCCACCTACACACATACACATATTTACACGAACACACATGTAGATATGCACACACACACAAACACACACATACACACACCCGCACGCACGCACACACACACACACACACACACACACACACACACACACACACACACACATACATACACACACACGCGCGCGCGCGCCACAGAACTCAAACTCAAAATCGAATATTTTAATGAGGCTAATTGGATAAACCATAGTCTTCTTTACACCAGGCCTTCATGGGGGGAAAAGGGAAACAAACATGGATAAACCAATGAATTAATAAACAAGATAATATCAAATAGCAATGAAATCGAAACTCAAACTGCCATTCAATTGGAGAGAGAGAGAGAGAGAGAGAGAGAGAGAGAGAGAGAGAGAGAGAGAGAGAGAGAGAGAGAGGAGAGAGAGAGAGAACCAGAAGACCATAGACCAGCACTCACATCAGTTCTCTTTCGCTTGGTGACAAACACATCAGATATGATTTTGCAACATTTGGGCAGTAAATCATAGGACACAGAGAAGAAAACAGACACCCAATCTGTGTCTTTGGAGTTTCCAATAACATTATTAACACATAAAAATAAGCACAGTCCTGGCTTTCTTAGATTTGGTTTTGTTCCCAGGATTGAGCTCCAAGGTTCACCAAGGGTGTGCTTTAGCGTATGGGACCATTTACACACCAGTCCATCGATTTGGAATGGCCTCCCTATCTCTCTTCGCCAAAGGCCTTCTTGTGACTCTTTTAAATCTGGCCTCAAGACATATTTGTTTCAAACCTAAGAATTTCCTCTCCTGTTTCATTTCATAGCTATCCCTGCTTTTCAACAGCCAAAAATTCCATCACCCTGCCAAAGTGTGTGTGTGTGTGTGTGTGTGTGTGTGTGTGCATTTGGACTTGTTAGAACTATTAATCGCTATTGGTTGCATGACTGTGTAAGAATGAGTTGAGTGCAAGCGCTTTGATTTGTCTGTGCAAGATTCAGCGCTATATAAATTCCATTTATTATTATTATTATTATTATTATTTTATTTTATTATTATTATTATTATTATTATTATTATTATTATTATTATTATTATTATTATTTACCCACACTTCAGGTAACCACATTCTGACTTGCTGTTTGATGTCTAAACATGACACCACTCTGCATAGGGTATTGTACATTGTTAGCTTTTACAAGCACACAATAGCCTACTTTTAGATGGTCAAGCCCAAGAGGTTTTGTCTTGGCACACAGAACATTGGTGTTTACATATCATTGGAAGAACTTTTCTTGGGGGGGAGGGGGGGTGAGCAGTGTAGGCGCTGATGTTATTTCCAAGGGGGTGAGTTTCTCTAACACAGTAACAGGCGTCTGGGTGGTGGTTGGAACCTTGGCACGATCCTGGGAAATGGCACGTCACATGATTGTCTTTGTCACGTGCTGGTGGATGTTCCTCTACTGGTCCTTTGTTTCCTTCTGAACCAGCCAACACAGCGTTACTTCTTCCTCGATTTTCCTGCCTGGCCTGTTTACAAAACATTTGTGAAAATAGAGGAGGGTTTTTCTGCTGTGGGCTGTTTGTGCCCCTTCATTGCTGACTGTTTTACTGCCAAGAAGCACATCAACATGTCTGCACGTGTCACAGAACGGTCTAATGGGTGTACCATGAGATGTTGGGGGGGGGGGAGGGGTCTTAGTGGCAAGACGTGTTTACAGTCCTGTTCGTCATGAGGGAAGTTAGCCTGACAGTGTTACAGTTTTTGCTAACTGTGTGAAAGAACATTTCTGACAGCTGTATAATGGCTTTGTAGGGTGGAACAGAGTTGTCCAAATGTATAAGCAAGAGTGGTCTCATTTTGATTGGTTTTGTTTGGAAAAATTACTGGCATGTGATGATCCTCATGACATAAACTTGTTATTATTTTAGTGTACTTTGAAAATATCATAGCAAAGTTCTTAGACATTTGAAACGCTAAATATCAAGTAAAGACTGTTTTTAAAACAAAGGGTTTTGGATTGTTGTTGTTTTTTTAAACATGTTTTTACATTCAGACTTGCTAGCTCAAGTAAAGATGTTTTAAACAATCCTTAGATGAACCCCCAAGTTTCACTAATGGTCAGATTTCGCATACACGACTGTTTTGGTAACCCATTAAAGTAACTGCATTCTGACTTTGGGGATGACGTCTACACGCCAGACCAATGTGACTGCAGTTCTTTACATTTTGTCCTCCCTTCTATCTAGGATATAATAGCCTTTACTTATGAAAGTCAAAATCGGTTTTATCATGTGTGCAAAATGTTCTGTATGCGTTCTCACAGAGAATCATTGTTCAGTCTCATTGGAAGGATGTTCTGGAGGAGCAGAGTGGGCTCTGATGGTAACTCCAGGGAAAATCCCTTAACAGGCGGCCACGTGGTGGCTGGAGCCTTGGCACGATGCTTGGAAATGGCACGTCACATGACTGTCTTCGTCACGTGCTGGTGGGGAGTTCCTCTACTGGTCCTTTGTTTCCTTCTGAGCCAGTCAACACAGCGTTACTTCTTCCTCGATTTTCCTGCCTGGCCTGAGGCACCCTCCTACCTCTGTGAATGTCTTCACCTGTACTCCTCTTCTTGTTCCCTCCGCTCTGATGCAGATACCTTGTCCTTACAAATACCTAGATTCAACCAATCTACTGTCGGCGTTGCTCTTTTTCTATTTCTGGTCCATCGTTCTGAAATGACCTCCCTCTCTCTCTTCGCCAAAAGCCTTCTCTCTCTTCGCCAAAAGCCTTCTTATGACACTTTTAAATCCAGTCTCAAGACTTATTTATTTTAAATCTAAGATTTTCCTCTCCTGCTTCATCTCATAGTTTTTCCCTGCCTTCGACGGCCGAGATTCTATTGCCCTGCCAGGGTGTGTAACCTGTGTGTGTGTGTGTGTGTGTGCGTGTGCGTGTGTGTGTGTGTGTGTGTGTGTGTGCGTGCGTACATGCGCATTTGGACTTGTTGGAACTATTAATTGTTACTGTGTAAGAATGAGTTGAGTGAAAGCACTTTCATTTGTCTCTGCAAGATATAGTGCTGTATAAATTCCATTTATTATTATTTATTTATTTATTTCCAAAACATTTGTGCAAATAGAGGAGGTTTGGGTTTTTTGGCTGTGAGCTGTGGGCTTTTTGTGCCTCTTCATTGCTGACTGTTTTATTGCCCTGAAGCACATCAACATGTCTGCACACGTTGTCCTGATGCCACAGAACGGCCTAATGGGCGTAACAAGGGAGGGGGTGTCTTAGTGGCTAGACGTGTTTACAGTCCTGTTCGTCATGAGGGAACTTAGCCTGACAGTGTTACAGTTTTCACTAATTGTGTGAAAGGATATTTCCGACAGTGGCTTCCTACGGTAGGATAGAGTTGACGACATGTTGAAGCATGAATGACCTCATGTTCGTGTTGTGTTTTTCAATGTCACTAGCGGGCATGTGATGATACACGTGTTTGAAAGCTTGTTATTACTTTAGTGTAGTGTAAAAAAAATCCTAGTATTGTTCGTAGACATTTGAAATGCTATATATCAGGAAAAAGTTTGTTTCTGAAACAAAGTCGTTTATATCTTTCTCTAAACTCGCACTTGCTTTCTCAAGTCAATCTGTCTGTTATCGTTTCTTGACTGGAGATCCAAGGTTCACCAAGGTGAGGTTTTGCCCATGTCACTGGTTTTGCCCATGTCACTGGTTTTGCCCATGTCACTGGTTTTGCCCATGTCACTGGTTTTGCCCATGTCACTGGTTTTGCCATGTCAC
>CM054138.1:8017060-8018103 GCA_028751875.1 Rapana venosa | reverse complement strand
AGACCACCAGGACAGAGCAGACCCCTGTACAGCAGGAAGGGGACACAGCAGCAGCAGTCTGACTATCGCTGTGTCTGAACCTAGGGTCACACGAGAGCTCTCTGGTGCCCTCATTTTCCACCTGTAATGGACCCTCACACAAGTGGACAAAATTAATGAGAAAAGATGTGTGGGGTCACAGGTGTATGTTTACATGACTGATCTAATTGATCTAGGTATCAACATTCCACCAGCCCCCATAGCCTAGTGGATATCACCTTGGGTTACGGACTGGAAGGTCGCGTGTTCGAATCTCACAGGAGTCATAGGGGTTTTGGACCCTGGCCAGCTCCTACCCAGAGTGAGTGAGCTGTGGATTTTGTGGGAAGAGTGGGGGGTCGTTCAGTCGAGCTTCATCCACTTAAGGATGCCATTTTGAGAGGGTTGCTCAAAGTCCCTGACCAAGACTGCAAGTGGCTGTGTTGATCAATTCAGTGGCTTTATCATCTCACAAACAGAGAAACTCATGGCCCTGGTTGCTCTGGTCTCGTGGTGACCTCAGTTTCATTTTTCTCTAACAAACTTAGTCCAGCATCCTAATGACTTCTAAGGGAATTAAGGATAAAGTATCGGGCTGGTTGATGCGGGATGTAACCATCATGATAGGTAGTGGAGAGTACAGCCCTGTCACGTAGTCTCAAAGCACATGCACTTCATAGCAGCCTCGTTACATCATCGTCATCACCCTTGATCATCACGCGGTACAGGAAAGGTGTCCCTGATTCAGTGGCCTGGCTGCTCTGCTGACCTCATGATGACCTCCGTTTGGGTTTCCCCATACACACAGGGGACGGGGGATACCTCAGTGGTCAGAACACTCGTCCCCCCCCCCCCCCCCAGCCACGTTAAGCAGCATTGAGCGTGGTTACCTGTTGCATAGGTGACCGTTTGTGCACTTTGGCTTCAGTACAGTCCCCCAGTTCACCCAGCTGTAAATGGGTACCTGCCTCTTAAGAGTCAGGGAAGGTAAAGCAGCGAGGTCTCTGACGCCTCGCTCCCCTAAG
>CM054138.1:7994560-8014560 GCA_028751875.1 Rapana venosa | reverse complement strand
TCACTCTTTACAGCTGAGGTTGTAACTTTCTCATCAGAGTTGGGATACTTAATAACATCGTGCACAACATGTATAAAAAAAATAGCTTTTTTGCCGACTGAAAGGCTGAGTCACTTAATGAAGAAACCTGCACCACATTACAGAGCCGTCTGTCCGACTTCCATGTGGTAAAGTAACCTTACCCACACCCTGTTCTTGCCCATAAACAGCCCAACACTGGAGCCTGGCTTGTGATCAAAGGCAACCCCCACACTGAAGGAACAATGGAATAATTATTACTGCTGTCAAACCTGACTTTCCCGAGTTAGGTAAAATAATAAAGTAATATTAAAAACATTTTGTTTGATCACATGCCACTGATTTAAAGCATAAAAGGCAAAGGGGGAGGAGCTGGCGGTGGGGGTGGGGTACATATTTTGTAAAAAAAAAAAACATGCTTTATGAAGTGAATCAAAGTCTATTCACAAAGTAACCATTTTCAAATGGAGATTGAATTACATTTTATGAAAACGAATTTTATTTTTCAAGGGTTACTGATAAACATTCACATTCCTTCCCTGATTATGGACTATCAAAGCAAAAAACAAGATGAAAAACCACACGCACAAAACCACCACCACCAACAGCAACAAAAGCTGATATGATTTTGCCGATGCTTGCACTGTAAGTGTATGGCAACGTTTGGGGTTTTAGCGAAGACTGCCCACTTGCCTGGATACAAACCTGATGACCTCCCTTGCTTCCTTTCACCAGGTTCCCTAAACATAAGGCACACAGATTCACAAGGTGCTTATTTTGTCCTCTTTATATTTTTTGTGAGTGCAACATGCATTTTAAGCATATTTTCCTTCTCTTTTTATCATTGTCTTTCGATGGCAGCTTAAAAAGGCCACAGGAATATCAAATATTCTTGTTAATGCCACTGACACATCTAAATTCTAAAAAAAGCGTATCGCCATGAGATATCACGAGGATGAAGCTTGTATGGCTGCTCAGTTCATAAGCAAAGCATCATTCAAATAATCTTAGTAGTTTTGAAGAAAGTGGTACAGATGGCAGGTATAAAGACAGGGTTCTTTATATACACAAATGAAACTTTGACTATCTATAATCATAAACAATTAATGAGATTTTTTAAATTCATGTGTGTGTGTGATTCGCTCTCTTTCTGATGTTGATCTTAGCAATATTATCTGTATTTTATTAGGATACTCATTTTCAATCTTTACTTGAAAGTATCAAAAGTTTAAATCATTACTGTTTGCATGTTTATTTGTTTTCTTTATTATATGTGTTTGTAGTCACGTACGCAAAACTCTTACAGTTGGGAGACCTCAGAGCTCTGGCCAAGGAACAACACTAATAATAATAATGATAATAATAATAATAACACCCCCCAAAAGCACAAACAACAACAACAAACAACGAGCCTATTCGTCTGACGCCCCTAGTGTAAAGTGTCGTCAATACATTCAAAAACAAACCCTTTACTCTAACACGAACATAAGCCCATTTTCAGGCAGCTGTTAAGTTGTTAAACTATCAGGGCTCTGTCATCTGAAGCCCATTACAGCTCTGAGCATCCTCCTGTTGCTGCTGCTGCTGCCATCTGCTGTCAGCAAGTCTCTGTCACGTGCAGTTTACGTGTACAGCTGTCAATGTCAATGCTCTTAGCACCTCTGTTATAGTAGGTTTATGCTGACCCGTTTTGATTGGTTGTTGTTCTTCTTCTTTATTAGTCTTTTTGTTGTTCTTGCTCTTTATTAGTTTTGTTGTTCTTCTTTATTAGTTTTCTTCTTCTTCTTCTTCTTCTTCTTCTTCTTTATTAGTTTTGTTGTTCCTCTTGTTGTTGTTCTTGTTTTTCTTCTTGTTTTGTTGTTCTTCTTCGTCGTCGTCGTCATCATCGTCGTCGTCGAACGCTCAGACAGCAACACTTGTTGTCTGTCATATAAGCATAAAAACACGTCGGGCTGTCATTAAGCGCCTGACAAGTCAGGTCCAGCGCATCCTACTTTGGCATGGAAGGAATTTGTTATCTTTTAAATCTTGATGGAAAAAGAGGCAGGAGAAGGAACCAGGAAGGTAGAAGGTTGACAAGAAAGAGGTGACGGGAAGAAAAGGAACGAGGCAGACACAAAGAGAGCGATAGAAAAGAGGAAATTCCTAGCTCAGAAGTTCCAGAAGGTTGGGATGCCATCTATACTGACAAGCCCCTGACATCTGCACACGGGAATGCAATGTGTATGTAGTATAGTAATCACCCCACCCTGGTTACTGTTCTGTCCTGAATTAAACATTTTCATCATCGTTATGTGACAATGTAGTATGGTCCATTCTTGTTAACTAGAGGCAAATCTGTTTCTACTAGAAGAGAGAGAGAGAGAGAGAGAGAGAGAGAGAGAGAGAGAGAGAGAGAGAGAGAGAGAGAGAGAGAGAGAGAGAGAGAGAGAGAGAGAGAGACAGTGTATGTATATGTGTGTAATTTGTATTTTTCAGTGTATTATTTTATTGGATTTCCTCTTTTTTATTTGCACATTTTATTGGTAAATTTCAATATTACCATTAAGAAATGTGTTCTTAGATAGATGGCTTGATGAAAAAAAGCAAATGCATTACTTATTCAATGTACCATTTGGAAATAAAAATTTGACTTGACTTGACTTGACACAAGGATTACAGAAAACAGACATGCAGACTCAGGGACAGACCTACAGACAGCCCACTCACACAGAGACCAGCAGCCCTTGTACGTATCCACGACCACACCTCACCTTGGCCTTTGACTGCCAGACCAACGGGACGAAATCAATTTCCGCTCATGTGTCAGTGAAGGCGAGTGTTGACACGTCAACTCAGCGTGTTGGCTGGAACAGCGCTCCGTCACTGACACTGACAAAACCCTGTTCCACCTTTGTGGAGATTAAGGCAGTCTGACTTTAATGCTGTCCTATTTCCCTGTAATGCTTCTGCGTAAAGAGCAAGAAACCTCTACCAGTTTTAATGGAAGAAAGAAGATGGGAGAGAGTGGGTATCTCGTACAAAGATCACATAGCTAATGTGGAAGGGAAAACCAGAATAATTAGAAAATGCCATCCCCCTTATGAACAGTTTCTGATTTCAGTGACAAAAGATGCAAACTAAAGTGGTACAGGCACCTCTGGACTGGCCAAGACTGTCCTACGGGGAACAGTACAAGGAGGGAGACGCAGAGGCAGACAGAGAAAACGATGGGAAGACAACATCAGAGAGTGGACTGGCTTTGAGTGGAACGATTTGCTATGGAAAGCTGAGGGAGTGGAGGAAGATGGTTGAAAAATCTTCAGTCACGCTGGTCTACTAGACTGTAGGATAGGTGAAGGTCAAGGTGCATGGAGGAAGATGGTCATTTACAATCAAAGGAAGGGCAGTAATGGGGATTTATTACAAGTTGGGCTTGATCAGCTCTTATGTCATTTTTATATAGGTTCTTAACCATTTCTGAAATATTTGTGCCATTTTTATTTCCTAAACTCCTTTGAAACAGTACTGCTTTTATTTGGTTTAACAATATTTCATTCGTTTAGAATAACAAAGCACTAATGCATGATACGAGCACAACAAGTGAATGCCTATAAGAGAACTCTAAAACATACATGTGAAAAAATAACCTGCAGCTGAACACTATTTCATCAAACCAGTACACAAAGTAAGACACCGCGTTTTTTGGTCCCAGCTACAGCTCGAGGTTGACTGACGGTGACCTTGTTGTACAGGCCACTGTTTGCTGCAGCAACCCCACTTTGGGGATGTTTGAGTGAGATGAGTGTGTGAGTGACAGTGCTACAGTTGGTCACTAAAACAAGTGCGTTTTAAGGAATCTGGGTTAGCTTTATCTCATTTATGTGTGGTTGATGTGGTTTCTCCCACAACACGGTGCCCGTCCTGGGTTGACCCTTATGGTTGACCAGGGCGTTGCTACAAGAAACGACGGTAGAGTTGGTTTTATACCCTGTTTTTATCTGCATATAGCTGCACAGTGTTAATCTGAGATTTAAGAATTGACGAGGTGACAGCCCTGATGTGGCCTCTGTGGTCGGCGGGGCTATAAACAACAGGACTGGACTTTGGGGATGATGTCTAAACAGGGTAGAAGAGTGTATGTGTTCTTTCTATGAAGATTGGTTTTTCATCTGTTCTTACCTACACAAACAGCATACTCATAACAGGTTTTAAGATGTGCTTAAGACGTTTTGTGGGCGTTTGCATTTGGGGTGTTCGTCTATAACACATAAACACACAGGCACACACACACACACGCGCGCGCATCCCCCCCCCCCCACACACACACACAATCACACACACATACACACACAAACACACACACACATACACTCGCATACACCCACCTACCCCCCCCCACCCACACACACACGCACACACATACACCCACCCACACACCCACGCACACGCACATACCTACACACACACTCTCTCTCTCTCTCGCACACACACACACACACACACACACACACACACACACCCACACACACACACACACACATACACACACACACACACACACACACACACACACACACAACACACACACACACATACACACACACACACACACACACATACACACACCACACCACAACACACACACCACTAACACACACACACACACACACAACACACACACATCACACAACACACACACACACACAACACACACACCACCACACATACACACACACACACCACACACACACACACACACACACAACACAACACACACCCAACACACACATACACCCACACACACACATACACACCCACCACACACACATACACACCACACACAACACACACACACCACACCACACCACACACCCACACACACACACAACACACCATACACACACACACACACACTACCACCCCCATCTCCTCCCTGCCCTGCAGCTGCACTGGCGCCATATCTGCTGCAGCCTTGTTGAGCGATTGATGGCCTGTCAGCCTGCACCCACCTGGGACACACGTCACACCACAGCCAGCCAGCCAGACAGCCAGCCAGCCAGACCAGCAGAGGAAGTAGACAGCTAGACCAGCAGAGGAAGCAGACAGCCAGACCAGCAGAGGAAGCAGCCAGCCAAGCCTGACCAGTCTCCAGAGATGCTTCTGTTGACTGGTTACCTGGTTACCCGCCCATCACACCCGTCACAAAGCCGAGAGAGAGGGAGAAGGAGAGAGACATAGAGGGAGGGAGGGAGAGGGAGGGGGGGGCGTAGAGAGAGAGGGGGAGAGGGAGAAACAGAGAGGGGGGGGGGAGAATTGATTTAACTGAGAGAGATAATTGAATTGAGAGAGAGAGAACTGAATTGAACTGACTTGAATTGAGAGAGAGAGAATGAAAATGACAATGACAGAGGTTTGTAATTGCCCATACAGCATTACAACAAAGCCCTTTATACAATGGGGTTGGTGAATATAATAAATTGAAACACATATCATGATTGACAAATTCCTAACGTACGCGTGTATGCACATACATGCGCACACACCTAGGCACACACTGGCACACGCACACAAACGCGCGCGCGCCTGCACGCACCCACGCACGCACGCACGGAATTGAGAGAGAGAGAGAGAGAGAGAGAGAGAGAGAGAGAGAGAGAGAGAGAGAGAAATACAAACAACAAAAGTGTTTTTATTAACACAAACGTTATACATCGCATACAACAAGGCATTGTCTTTTCGCATAACCAATTCAATGTCATCATTAGCATACAGTTTTCCCAGGCCTATAGCTTTGTCAGTGATGGATTATTAAATTAGGTAGGCTAGGTGCCCAGACTACATCATCATGGTTTTACCTCATAGTGTCACCTTGGGGGACTGGACAGCCTGGTGGTTAGAGTGTTGGGCTTGGCATGTGACCGTGATGGTTCGGGTTCGATCCACCCCCAAGGATGCCTGTTCTATGGGGAGGTTTCCGCTGTCGGCATCAGCGCTGACTCCACGTTCCTGAGGGTCCTTCAGGTGAGACTGTAACCACGGTTGTGTGTGTGAATGCATGCAGAGCATCTTGTTAACATCTGCCGGCCGTTTGGAAGAGTAGGCTATTTTTTTGAAACAGATGACGAAAATCATAAAACCACATGCATACCGGTGTTGTGTTTCATCAACGTCCCCGAAGTCGGAGTAAGGCTACCTTGATGGTGGTAACAACGATTGTATAATGATCTGCAACATCTCTCTGTTGGTGAACTCTGGGAGCTCTAGCTGAAGAGCAGGAACAACTGGAATGAAGAAGAATGCTGTGTGGAGACTTTTTTTTAGCAATACAGTCTCTTGTCATAGCAATCTGGTTCTTCTTCAAAGGAAAACAAATCCTCTGAAAACAGAATATGGTTGCCTTTATGGTGAGGTACTTTAAGAAAGTCATACACGCAAGCTTCTTATTTAAGTGTACACTTGCAGTGTCACAGTGTCTCCTAGCTGTGACGAGTTCTTCTTCATCGTCGGAACGCTCAGGCAGCAACTGTTATTGTCTGTCATATGAGCAAAAATATGCTGTGCTGCCGTTAAGCACCTGGCAAGTCAGGCCCAGCTTCTTCTACTTGGGCATGGAAGAGAATTACTATCTTGTAAGTCTTTCTTGAAAAAAAAGCAGGAGAATGAACCCAAAAGGCAGACAATAGACAAGAAAGAGAAGAGAGGAAGACAAAAAACAAGGCAGAAACAAAGACAGGAATAGAAAAGTTGGAACTCCTAGCACCAAAGTGTTAGAAGGTGTGTGTGTGTGTGGGGGGGGGGGGGTTGTCATTTACACTGACAGACTCCCGCTTCCCCATAGGGGAGTGTGATGAGGGAGAGGGGTGCAAATTCTGGGTAGCTGCAGGGTGATGAGCAGGGGAGCCTGCAACACGAACAACTGCCATTGAAACAGGGGACACCAGGTCAGGTGTTTGACAGCAAAACCAAAAATACTTGGCACATTCATTGATGAACAAGGTATTGAAATACTTTTGTTTTAGTCTGTCTATTTTTACAATGTGCTATTTGCCTAGACAGAGGCAAACCCGATCGTAGTGAATAAGACAGACAGACAGACAGACAGACAGGCAGGCAGACAGACAGGCAGGCAGGCAGGCAGGCAGGTAGGCAGACAGAAATAGAGAGACAGATACACGGACAGACAGATTTATAGACAAATCACAGAAACATACCTGCATGCAGACTCAGGGACAGAGCTACAGACAACCCACTCACACAGAGACCAGCAGCCCCTTGTACGTATCCACGACAACACCTCACTTGGCCTTTGACTGCCAGACCAACGGGACGAAATCAATTTCCGCTCATTTGTCAGTGAAGGCGAGTGTTGACACGTCAACTCAGCGTGTTGGCTGGAACAGCGCTCAGTCACTGACACTGACAAAACCAGTTCAATATCCTGTGGAAAGTAAGGCAGTCTGACACAAACTAATCCCGCTTCTATTCCAAGCATTCGCATAATGCTCAAGAAAGCTTTACTGCATTAGTTTTCAAATGGGAGGTAGTTACTTTTACGGAAAGTACAGATATAGATTTTGGTCCAAAGCTGGGACAGGTCAGCTCTGGAAGGCATCCTCCTTGGGTGGCGATGGACTCAGCATCCCTGCCTTCCGTGAAACTCTAGATTCTGACAGCGTTTACAAAAAATTCATGTCAGGCACGAAATTGGAAGGGAAACTAAAAGTGAGGCTACCCTGAGATAATAGTAATGGTAATTGTATAAGGATTTATATAGCGCTGAATCTTGTAAAACAAATCGAAGCGCTCAGAGCAACAAGAGTCACAGAATCTCAGCTCTTTGTGTTTGCATTGCCTGCTGACCGATGGTGATGTGCATGATATGAGGAAGATGCTGAAACGTGCACCAGCTTTGAAACCTCCTGACGTAGCTGTACTCTGTTGTTGCTTTTCCTATGACACACCAGTATCAAGCTGGCCCAGATACACCACACACACACACACACACACACACACACACACACACACACACACACACACACACACACACACACACACACATGCATTGTTTGTCAATTAATTTGATCAATGTTGTCAAAATTGTATCCAGAAAAGAAAATGGTCCAAAATAATTATTCCCTTGTCTTAGCAAGGAGCCCAGAACAAACTGTCATTCTGGGTGAAAACTGATCAAAGTCCACAAACATTCTGACCTGTATAGGATTCAAACCCTAGACCGTCCAGCCAGAAACCCAAAGCAATAACCACTGCAGCATGCAGAGTGACTGCTCAGTCAGTCACAGTTTTGTATCAGACAATGCATCGGACTGTTCAGATTATCTTTGGACTATCTATGATTTTAACATGTATCTTCAGTGTAGAAGGCATATTTCGCTGTGGTTGTTGTTTTGCTCCACGAGGTTTGCCGGAAGCCTGTCAGTAAAGTTACCATCCCCACCCTCTAGAAATTGTGTGCTAGGAGTTACCTCTTTTCTATCCCTCTCTTTGTTTCTGCCTTGTTCCCCCTCTTCTTGTCACCGTTTCCATGTCTAGTTCCTTGCTTGTGTGTCCAGTTTCCTGCTTTTTTTTCCAGAAAGACTTTAAAGATAACAAACCTCTTCCATACCAAAGTCGGATGCGCTGGGCCTGATTTGTCAGGTGCTTAAAGGCAGCACAACGGATGTTCGCTCATATGACATAACAATAGTTCCTGTATGAGCGTTTCAAAAAGAAGAAGAAGAAGAAGGAGAAGAAGAAGGAGAAGGAGGAGAAGAAAAGGAGGAGGAGGAGGAGGAGAAGAAGAAGAAGAAGAAGAAGAAGAGAGAGGAGGAGGAGGAGGAGAGGAGGAGGAGGAGGAGGAGGAGGAGGAGGAGGAGGAGGAAGAGGAGGAGGTAGAAGGAGTTTCCTGTGTTTGTTCTGTGTCTGGATGTTCGGGTATGTCCAGGACAGTTTCGCCTGTCACCTGTCTCCATGGGTGAGGACGGCAATGCTGGCAGCTGCACTCCTGGTCACGAACAAACCCACCAGTCACCCAGAAGCGCCACCTCTGCCCCCGAGTATGATGGGGTGAGTGAAGCCTCAGTGTGCTGGCCTCAGCACTGACGTTGCCCATGAAGGACGGTGCTGCCTTCCTGGCTACCACTGTCACCTGCCCCACTGATGTCGTTCTGGATGATCTTCAGATAGTCGACATTGTGTGCAGTCCTGATGTATTTCCTAATTATCTTCAGATAGTCGACATTGTGTGCAGGCCTGATGTATTTCCAAATTATCTTCAGATACTCTACATTTCCTGCAGGCCTGATGTATTTCCACATTATCTTCAGATAGCTAACGTTGCCTGCAGGAATGACGTTGTTCCAAATTATCTTAAGATAGTCTGCATTGCCTGCAAGACTGATGTTGTTCCAAATTATCTTAAGATAGTCTACGTTTTCGACAAGAGTGATGTCGTTGTGGATTATCTTCAGATAGTCTGCATTGGCGGCAGGACTACATTCCCAGGCGGTGTCCTGGTGTAGTCTCATGGGAAGACAGCCGGGGCAGCGGAGTCAGCGCTGATGCTAGCTAACTCCACAGGAAAGACCCTCGACAGGTGCATCAGCGGCGGCTCGACCCCGGGCCTCAGACCAGGAGCTCGACGCTGTGACCACCGCGCCACCTTGGCCCCCAGAGAATCTGACTGCATCTCCTGAGTCTCCCTCACTGGTGTGCCCAGCCTTGCTTCTACACGTGTGGCTGAGCTGTCACCCAGTGGATAGAAATACAGTGTCAGTGTTTGCACCACCACCGCCAACAACAACAACCACAACAACAACCACAACAGCAGCAACAACATCAACAAAAACAGCAGCAGCAAGTGCAGCATTTCCACTAATACAACTAACACCAAACAACCCACCACCACCACCACCATCATCAACATCAACAAGAACAACAAACATCCATCAGCATCACCATTCACACAACCACCACAACACAACAACAACAACAACAACAAAATCACCGCAACCCACCACACCCACTATTATCGCCTTCACCACCACCGTCACCACTACCATTACCATCACTTCACCGTCACCACTACCACCACCACCACCACCACCACCATCACCACGACCACCACCACTAAGAACAACAGAAACAGCGGGACGTGCATCAACCTCCACATATACATGTTTGCTCTCGACACACAAGTCACACACACACACACACAACCCAGAACAAACGGCTTTTCTTTGCAATGCAATTTCCTTTATTCCTTTTCTGAAGTATTTCCCTGTGAACAGCTTTTGTTTTAAAATAATGTGCAACAGACTGGTGTGTACAACCGTAGTGGGTGTGAAAGAAAAGAAAGAGAGAGACAGAGAGAGAGACAGACACAGAGAGACAGAGAGAGACAGAGACAGACACAGAGAGACAGAGAGAGAGAGTAAATAATGAAATAGAAAACCAAAACAAAAGCGCATTTTACAAGAGAGAAATTACGTATTCGTGTGAACGTATTCATCTGAAATGCTTTACTGTAATAATCATTCGATTGCGCATGTATAGTCAGTGTTGCAAAGGGTACACTACAGTACACTCAATTGTTGCAAGTTTGTCTGCATAAACGTGTACTCTGTTGAATAAACATGACATCTGAAATGGTGCGCCAAAGAAAATAAAGCTCCACAGAACAGTTCAAAATGAAAAGAGCCAAACTTCTCCATGAAAAGGCGATTCTTTTCTCAAACAATCCAGTCAAAGCATCACTGTCTGATTTAGTTTAGAAAGAAATGACGAGCAGAAGTTCAGATAAAGTGGTCAAGCATTGATGTATAAATAGTTTCTATTGCGCTCATTCCCGAAACATAATAGACAGTAACTCTTGGAACCGTCATCTGCAAAAGAAAAACAATTCAAACAACAAGAAAACGAAATGAAAACAACAACCGAAAAATAATCTCACTGATATCCTAATACATGATAAACTCAAATAGTAACCACTACGGTCGAAACTTATATTATCATTAATATATATATATTATATATATATATATATATATATATATATATATATATATATATATATATATATATATATATATATATATATATATATATATATATATATATCAATCTTAAATGAAAATGAAATATTCATACCAGTGACCATGATCGTCTAAATGATATTAATATTTACAACAACAAAAAAAAGGTTGAAAACTAACTTACTCTCACAAAGCGCCTCCAGAGGCTTGTTTGGTCACATTGCAAAACCAAAAGACTTCATTCACATCACTCTCTGCTCACACACCAACAGACAAAGCAAAGTGACAAAGAAACAAATCATAGAAGAAGAACGAAACTGGATCACAGTAAAAGAGGTGTCGAATCTTGTTCAGTAAAGACAGATACACAAACAATAATAATTATTATAAACGGTGTAGTAGATAATCGTTCTAAAAAAAAGATGGCATCTTAAAAATCAAGTGCATACGGCTCTCCTCTCTCTCTCTCTCTCTCTCTCTCTCTCTCTCTCTCTCTCTCTCTCTCTCTCTCTCTCTCTCTCTCTCTCTTCTCTCTCTCTCTCCTTCTCTCTCAATACAATAAATATATTTCTGAGCTCCTGGTGAAAACTGTAAGAATTACAAGATTAGGCATCATGCATAATAAACAAAGTGTAGACAGACTAACACACGCAGGTACAGTACTCACTCTGTCTTTCTGTCTCTCTCTATCTCTCTCTCTCTCTCTCTCTCTCCTCGCTCGCTCGCTCTCTCTCTCTCTCTCTCTCCTCTCTCTCTCTCTCTCTCTCTCTCTCTCTCTCTCTCTCTCCTCTCTCTCTCTCTCTCTCTCTCTCTCTCTCTCTGTGGCATTTGCGCACAGAAATCATCTTCAGTGGTCTGGAATGCATGCAGAAGGAAAAGCATGTTGCAGGCCTCTCTGGTCTGGCTTGTGGACCCAACAAGACCTGGACATTGGTGCTTGACCAGTCCATCGATCTTTCGTGCTGTCCATAATATACCCAGCACAGCCTGCAGGCTGCATCAGGAGGTTATACATACATATATACATACATACATACATACATACATACATACATACATACATACATACATACATACATACATACATACATACAACATACATACATACAACATACATACATACACACATACATACATACATACATACATACATAATACACACATCATACATACATACATACATACATACATACATACATACATACATACATACATACATACACACATACATACATACACACATACATACATACACACATACATACATACATACACACATACATACATAACACATCACATACATACATACACACATACATCATACATACATTACATACATACTTACAGACATACATACTTACATACATACATACAACCCGGAACTACCGCTGTGTATCTTACCCCCCCTTCCCTTCTCAATCCTTGGAATAAAATGTTAGACATAAACGCGTGCATAGACATTCCTGTACACACACACACATACACACCACACACACACACACACACACACACACACACACACACACACACACACCACACACACACACACACACACACACACAACACTCACAATCTTAAACCCACCTGGTGAAACAGTTCAAGCCATGGGATACAGGTAGGAACGCTCGACATCGAAACAGAACATGATCGATATTGGTGTCAGGGCTGAATAGCATCCCCGAAACTGGAGTGTGACAGCCTTCAGAACGACTGGGAACAACATGGACCAGGTCATGGTTCAGTCTGGCATGACATCCCACAGCGGAATGCGGCAGCGTCTTGAACGGCCAGGGAAGCAGCGAGGGCTGTGTCAACACCCAGCACAGAGGAACCAGCAAGTGGGACTTCCACCCCAGACAGAAGCGAAGATGGAGGTGACGCAAAAACCCAGAAAAGCGTGTCCTGGTGTGGCGTCTCACAGGCCAACAATGACCACAACCAGCTGGTAACGCTTTGTGAACGGTCACCTCAGTGGGAATGATTCTGAATGCGAGCGCTTTGATTTGTCTGCTGTGCAAGATTCAGCATTATTATTATTATTATTATTTATTTTATTTTTTTTATTATTATTATTATTATTATTATTATTATTATCATTATTATTATTATTATTATTATCATTATCAAGCCACATAGGCAGTGAAGGTTGGTGTTACTTCTGGTGGTAGCGAGCAGTCTTCCCTTTATTCACAAACAGTCCACTTGGTGGAACACAGTGTATGTATGAGCCCTGACAGACGACCACGAGGACAATACATATTCCTTATAATTATTTGAAATCTGAAGTGACAGGTAGCTCAAACTCCAGTGGTTCTTGTTCAGATAGGGGTGGGGGGGGAGGGGGGTAGCCTCCTGCGCTACCTGTGTTAAACCTGTTCAAGGAACAGAAAGATTTGTTTTTACATAGATTAAAAAGAAATGTTCCCTGTTGGGTGGTGGGTATCTTTCGGGATAAACAGTATCCCCACATTCTGGACGTTCTGTGCTAGAAATTCCCTCTTTTCTGTCCCTCCCTTTGTTTCTTCCTTGTTTAGTTTTTCCTTGTCTGTTTTCTGCCTCTTGATCCATTCTCTTGCCCTTTTCAAAGAACGATTTTAACACGGTAACAATTCTCAATTCTAAGGGGCAACAATTCTCTCCCACACTGGAGTCGATTGTGCTGGGCCTGACCTGCTAGGCGCTTAACGGCAGTACAACTCCTTTTGGCTCCTATGACAGACATGATGTCTGAGCGTTCAAGGACATAGAAGAAGGAAACAAACTGTTTTTATATAATTGTTCACAAAAAGCACAGTGTAAAGTTCACCGACATTAATTAATTCAATCAGAAAAGAGGAAAGCAGTCACTTATACATTATGTTCATTGAATGCAATGGCTCTATCCGAAAAAAAAAGTTTGTGACTATAATTCTAAAAAAAATATTTAAAAACCCACTACAAAAAGTAATTGAAAACACAAATCAGAATATAACCAACACGAACAAGAACAACAACAACAACAAAACGAAAACCAGAGCAGTCTTTCCTTTGTGAAAATTACGTTTTTTATTTTAAAAAAACCACGACAACATATGCACACAAAGCAGGCAACGAACCGCTGGACCAACTGAACCAAAACCAAATAAAGACACAGAAGTTGCAGACTGTTCTGGATGCTTTAAGTCAGTCTGGCTCCAAACGTTGTCAACAGACTTGGAAAATGAGGCCATGGGTGTAATAGTTATAGATACTGTCTCATTTTCCAAATCTGCTACACTATAATTCAACATGGTACAATATCTACCACATAACTGTTATGTGGGAAATCTTGTGCTGTGTTGAATTGTAGTGTAGTGGTGTCGTGCCTGAGCTTGTCGTGTCGCGTCGTGTAGTGCATTACACTGCGTAACATTGCAGTGAATCATTCAGTCACTACAAAGTTATCGTCTTGCTCTTTTGGTATCATATTGCATTGCGTTGTGTTGCATTGCGTTGTATTGTATTTATTGTATTGTGTTGTATTGTATTGTTTTGTATTGTGTTGTATTGTGTTGTGTTGTGTTGTATTGTGTTGTGTTGTATTGCGTTGTATTGTATTGTGTTGTATTGTATTGTGATGTATTGTATTGCATTGTGTTGTATTCTGCTGTGTTGTACTGTATTGTGTTGTATTGTAGTGTGTTGTATTGTATTGTAATGTATTGTATTGTATAAAATAAAAACAACTTTAAGTCACGCAGATTTTTCTGCGCGAAAGTCGGATGCTCTTTCCGTACCACCTTTGGGAGGAAGAGGCCAATGTGTGCCGGCAGGAACGGATACAGGCACACTTCCGTGGTGTTCAGACACAGCTGTTAATGAATCACACGAAAAAGACTTACTCAGAAACAAGGTCAGAACTGACTAATATTAACGATAAGAAATCGTAGTCAATTTGTTTTTTTTTTAAAAAGGAAATAAGAACCAACTGACGTTGCAAAATGAAACCAGAATCGATTTACATTGCAAAAAATGAAACAAGAACCGATTTATGTTGCAAAAAATGAAATTAGAACCAATGTCCATTGCCAGAAGATTATCAGTATCAACGAAGACAGCATTAAGGTAGCCATACTTTGTTAAGGTAGCAAGCATCATTTTTTGCGCAATACGCTGGTCATTTTTTTCCAATTTGCATTTTGTGCTTCTGTCAGCACTCTCCTATCCCCACCCCTCCACCCCCATCCCCTTCCCTTGCCACCCCCCCCCCCCCCCTTCCTCCCATCACCTTCTCAGCCAGTCTGCTATCGCTAAGTGATCAACAAAGTCAACGCAGTTTTCAGTTCAACTTCTACTGCCTTGTGTCAGATCGATGATCGATTTGATTGATCGGTCGGTGCTGGCTACGCCCTTTAAACAGTTGATTAGACATATCTAAAATTACTTGTGCATGCCAGAGTCTGCGATTGACACACTCTCACTACCCCCCACCCCCACTCCCTTCCATCTTTGATTTTACCTCGTTAAAAGTTTTGTATCTTTTGTATATTTTCCAAACATGTTTTGCTCAGATTTATTTTGTAATATTCTGTCCATGTTAATATTGTATTATTTCACCACAAACATAATTGAATTCAAACATTACGATCTGCAAAGACGTTTCTCTAATACTTGCTTTGACTGTTAACAAACTAATATCACTCACACTGATGAAAACAATTGGGAGAGGAGTGTTGTGCTTGTTTTTGCACAAACGAACATATATTATCCTCTCACTTAACGGCTCACGTGTGTCCAAACTACAGGCATAGGCACATGCCTAGGAGAGTGAATGGAAGAGAGAACAGCACACAGCACAAGAACGTGAAGTCAGGCGTGTGGTGAGCAGACTGTCAGCAACCAGGTGACTTCATCCTCCCCAGAACCCCCCCCCCCCACCCCCCTATCCCGTCTACAGAAAAGTCAAACTTGTTTCTGCCTATAAATACAGCTCCATCTGTAATATCACAATGCTATCATGAAACTATAACTTTAAAGAAAAGAGACGCGTGCTCGCACAAATCCATCCAGATTTCAGAAGAAAAAACAACCGACAGCTAACATGTTGACTGTGTCACTCAAGTGTGGGATTTCAATCTCCACCTCTTCCACTTCTGGCCATTTGATTATGCACACACTCGCACACGTAACCGCTTTCCCATACCCACTCTTGCAAGATCATGCAAGCATGCACACAGAAACACATGTACCCATGTGCGTGCATACACATATTTTTTAATACACATGTTTATACCCCCACCCTCACCCCACAACACATACAAACACGCACATACTGCCCCATATACCATTAGAATACAAGTGCAGTTATGGAGGAATGCTTGTGCACACACACACACACACACACACACACACACACACACACACACACACACACACACACACACACACACACAACATCTATTGCACACAGAGTACCAGCAGGCCATCATAAACAAAACAAAACCCAACAACGACACTGAACAGTCAGATCACCCCTAACCCCCCTCACTATAGAAGACCCCGCCCCGTTATGGTTGTCACTGCAGAGTCCACGTCACAGAACCAGGGGCTCCTGTCAGCGCTGTCCCTTCTCAGCTCTACATGGTGACTAACTGTACAGACCACACGTTCTTGGTTCACGTGCTACAGCATCTGGCGGAGCCGCTTGTTAGTTCCTGGCCACTGTGGCATCTGCTGTGACAGCAGAAAGGCTGCCCGGTTTGCTGAGATGATAGAAAAACAAACAAACAACTGCTGGAGAGTCTGCCCCCTGGCCACGCTTAGGTCACAGAGCAGTGTCTTCAACAAAGTAGTCCTCTTTTGTTGGATGTGTGGACGTTACAGGTTTCAAGGTTAACAATCAACATCCATCACACCAGCTCCACTTCCACTTTGTGTTTGTTTTCCTCCTCCTTCAACCCCCACCCCCATCATAAGCAACAATTACAAACAACAAAGGCAATAGCATTATCTAATGTGAGTTGAGAAAGCAGTCTTGAGCAACGTGCCGCAACAACAACACAACAACAACAACAACAACAACAACAACAAGGATAAACACGCAAGTTTATTGGTGTGGTGAACGCAAGGAGAGGAGACAGACTGGTTACAGGTCCAGGCTTTCTGCTCTGTTGGCTACCTTGGCTGTAGACATCAGCCAGCATGTCTCGTAGCTCAGTGGTAAGAGCGCCGTACTTGTGATGTGACAGACGAATGAGGGAATGAGTTCAACTCTGAATGGAGGGGTCCATTTGAGAGGATCTTTCTTCTGGAGTTGTCACTGGGGTGCAGGTGAGGCTGTTAACCGAAGTCCCTCGAATGGGGAAAGGCAGCATGATGTCTTATGCACACGTTAAACACTCCTTCCATTCGTGTGTGTGCAGAGGACTAGCTCAACTCCACTCCACTGTCTCCATCGCCGCTGTCGTCGGTAGGAGCTCCACGCAATGCCACCAGGGTTCATCGACATCTCTCTCTGTCTCTGCTGAGTTCTACCATCTCCTGTAGCCCTCCTCCCAGACCACTGACCTCAGTGATGTTGGCAATGTAGGATGTGGGTGGTCTGCCTCTTTTCCTTTCTGCCCTCAACCTTGCCTTGGAGAACTGTCGTCATCAGATTTGTCTATGTGTTTCTGTTTGCAGGACCAACTTATCTCAGTCTGCGCTTATCAGTCTCAGCCAGCCCTTTGTGTCTGCACTGAGAGTTCATCAAGAATGCTTTCATTTGTTCTTCTGTCTGATCATTTGACTTTTAGAAGTCGCTTTAGAACCACAGTTTGTCTGTGTCTGTTTTGTCTTTCCCCCAATTTCCGTGGTGTCCAGGCTCTTGACCCATTCAGCAATACAGGCCAGATAAGTGTTTTGACAATTCTGATTTTGAGATGTTTAGGCATGCCTCTGTCTTTCCGATTTATTTTAACTGAAATATCTTTTGTTTGGCTATACCGATTCTGGTCTTGATGTCTTGTAGACAGGAGCCATCGTTCTCTTTTACAGAGCCTGTTTATTTCAGAATTGAACACATTCCTGATCTGTTCCATTGCTTTTCTATTCTGAGGGCTGACCACACCTTTAACCTGCATTTTTTCGGTCTTTTGGGTATTCAACATAAGGTCAGCGGTGTTGCCTTTTTTATGCAGTGATTGTGTAGAGAGCTGTTCTCATGATTGTAATATCATTGGTCATGGATGGTGTATCATCAGTGTACCTGCGGTAAGTGATGCTTTTGCCTCCTTACTGATGCCCATATCATCTGTGTCCGCCTTTCTCGTGATCATTTCTGTATAACATGCTGAAAAGATGCAGAGATAATATACAGCCCTGACAGACTTCTTTCTAAATCAAAGAACTCACAGTGCTTGCCATTCCATCGGATGGTTGCTTTCTGATCTGAATACAAATTTGCTATGAGTGAGACCAGATGCTTTCGAGAGCCCATTTCTGGCATTGTGATAAACAGATTTTGATGTTTCTCACTGTCAAAAACCTTGCTATAGTCTATGAAAGGTATGACTGCCCCATCTTCATTGTTTCTTATTTTCTTTAACAGTATTTGAAGTACAGAAAGCATGTCTTTTGTTCCTCTTCCACATCTTTATCCTGCTTGACAATCAGATATCTCTCTTTGTATTTTATTTTTCATTCTGTTGAGGATGATGATCAGAAGAATGTTGCTTGTGTGGCTTATCAAGGCCATGGTTCTGTAATTGCCACAGTCTTAGCATCCACCCTTGTGAAGCATGGGGAATTCCTGTTGCTTCCACTCGCTGGGTCATAGGCAGATTGCTCAAATTCTTTTGCATAGATGATGACTGTAAAGGTGTAAAGCAGGATGGGCCTGAATTCTCCAAAAGCTCACCTAGTATATTGTGTATTCTAGCGTATTTGCCTTCACTTAGTTGCTTGAAGGCCTCAGCATCTTTTTCCTTTTGTGGCTAAGTTTTCAACTTTTGTGTATCTCCATGGCGTGTCAATTTACCGGAAGTGCTGTGGTTGGTGTCAAACACAGATTTTTTCCGTATTCATGCCCGCTGTCTAATATTTGATAAATTTCCGTGAACGTGTTCCAACATTAATAATTCAGGCTTTGATTGTGAAATGGCAAGCTACTTCCTCCTTTTTTAATTTGCCAGAAAAAAGTCGTTTGTCTTTCTCTAAAAAATTGCAGTAAGTGTTTTTTGAGCCCTCGTTTTCTAACCACTAGCTTTTGTTTCTTCTTGTCTTTGTTCTTATCTCTCTTTTTAAGTTTTCGGGTAGTGATCTTTTATGTTTTCTTGTCTGACTTTTCTGTTTTCTCTGACTCACATGAGAACTTCATCCCTAAAGAAGGGTTTTGACTGGTTCTGTTCCTTCCTTCCAAAGTCACTCAGTCTTGGACTTGCTCATTCTTCTCTTCTGTTTATCGTGTCTGAATCCTCTGCCATGCCAGCTGTGAACGTCTGTTTGTATAAACTCAGAGAAAAGGGAAAGAGAAAACACAGAAGAAAGACCAGCTGCCGTGGCGTCATTGATCCGTAAGTTGGATCCGGGTTTGAAACCCATTTAAATTATACTGGGTGTTTTTTTTAAAACTCCGGATGGTTTCTACCCGGAATGAGTTTACTATGGGCTCCTCGTTTACTGTAGGCTCCTTGTTTACTGTGGCCTCATTGTTTAAAGTGGGCTCCTTGTTTACTGTGGGCTCCTTGTTTACTATGGGCTCTTTGTTTACTGTGGGCTCCTTGTTTACTGTGGGCTCCTTGTTTACTGTGGGCTCCTTGGGAAGACTGAAACCACGCAGCTGAGCTTCATACAATTTACCTAAGTCTCGCTGAGAGGTTTGCTCAAATGACCTGTCCAGCGCTGCAGGTGTCTGTATCTCTCAGGCCCAGTGGACACCGGGGACTTTGGTATTTCAGCGTATAATACAGCTCTGGCAAGCAGCTTTAAAGCTGGTGTACTTCCATGCGATTCTTGGCCATCATGCTATAAAAG
>CM054138.1:7984560-7989560 GCA_028751875.1 Rapana venosa | reverse complement strand
GGTCTGTGTGATGTGTAGAAGGAAGTTTGGTGTGGGAGGAGACAGAGAGTTGACTTGGTCGATGATCGCAAGAGAATGAACAAAGCAAAAACCCAACCTGGTCCTAATGGTAGGTCAGGTATTAGGCAACGATGACAATGACGATGATGATGACAACGATGATGATGACGACAACGATGACGGTGATAAAATAACAACTGCTTCAAAGTCTTCCTGTGAGATGGCAACATCAAGGATGCCTTTCCTCTAGACTGGTTTTCAGTCATCATCATCATCATCATCATCATCATCCTCATCATGTCTGAGTACGGCGACAAAGATGGCCTCATGGTGTCCATCACTGGCGGAGTCATAGCCTGCTCTGTTAGATGTGGCACGCCCTGGCTATCTATACCTAGCACAGTAGGAGCTGTAAGCTGAGCTGTTTTCTCTGGCTATCTATACCCAGCACAGTAGGAGCTGTAGCTGAGCTGTCTTCTCTGGCTATCTATACCTAGCACAGTACGAGCTGTAAGCTGAGCTGTCTTCTCTGGCTATCTATACCTAGCACAGCACGAGCTGTAAGCTGAGCTGTCTTCTCTGGCTATCTATACCTAGCACAGCACGAGCTGTAAGCTGAGCTGTCTTCTCTGGCTGTTCCTAGCACAGCACGAGCTGTAGCTGTCTTCTCTGGCTATCTATACCTAGCACAGCACGAGCTGTAAGCTGAGCTGTCTTCTCTGGCTAAGCCTAACACACAAGCAGGAGCTGTAGCTGAGCTGTCTTTCTGGCTAAGCCTTACACACAAGCAGGAGCTGTAGCTGAGCTGTCTTCCCGTTCATATTCCGGGGTCGTACTCGTCCTGTCCCAGCTTCCTGTTGAGGATGGCCAGCGGGCCCACCCCGCCCTGGAAGCCGCCGTTGTTGTTGTGGGAGCGTCCGCTCTGCGCCGTCTCCCACAGCTGCTTCTGCATCATGGCCAGCGAGATCTTGTTGGCCTGCAGGAAGTCCTTCATGGAGATCATCTCCCCGGAGTTCCGCCGGATACTCCGAGTCCGAGTCCCCGTCGGCGTCAGTGACAGTCACGGTGGGCGTCTTGGCCCCTCGATGGACGTGGCCCGGCGTGACGGCGTTGCGCCGCGTGATGGGCATGGCCTTGAGGGGGCAGGTGCACTCGCAGTTCAGCCTCCGCAGCAGCCAGTTCAGCACCTGCTTGATGACGATGGAGGTGACGTTGAAGAGGCTGTAGATGCAGCAGCAGCCCAGCACGATGAAGATGAAGTTGCCCAGGCGGTAGAAGTACACGTTGCTGTAGTTGGACTTCTGGCTGACCACGTAGTCCCCAAAGCCGATGGTGGCGAAGGTCACGAAGCAGAAGTAGATGGCCTCGAAGTAGGTCCAGGATCCTCCACCGGGCCTGTACATGGGAGGCCTGACGGCCACCACCGGGCCCCCTGAGGCCAGGATCAGCACACCCAGTACACGAGGCTTCCAGGAATCCAGTGATCGTCCCCGAGCCCTGGGAGGCCGTGTTTTGGAGTCCTTGGAAGGCCCTTCCTCCGGGCTGCACGTGGATGGCCCTGAGGAAGTAGGCCAGGAAGTGATATGACGCTCCCAGGAAAGAGGTGAAAGACAGAGGAGCACCCACACACAGCCGAAGAAGCCGTAGAAGATAGACGACCTCACGCCCACACGTCCGAGGATGTCATGCCGAACCCTGCCACAACACACAACACATCCACACAGCACACAGCACACACACACACACACACACACCACAGCCACACACACACACACACCACACAGACACACACACACACCAACACACACATGAACCACACACACACAAAACTACACACGACACACACACACAAACACACAGACACACACACACACATCACACACAGCACACACACAGACACAGACACACACACACACACACACACACATACACACATACACACACACACAGACACACACACACACACAAGGCGTTAGTGACTGTGTTGGAGGTTGTACTGAAGGCTAGGGTTACATTATGAGGCAATGGCTTTGATGCAGAAGTAGCAAGAGTCATGCAACAGTTAATGACTGTAAAGTGATCGATGAGTCAAAACCGATAGGAACACGCGGGAAGCGTGTGGTGTGTGTGTGTGTGTGTGCGTGCGAGCGTGCGTACGTGTATGTGTGCGCGCGTACGTACGTGCGTGCGTGCGTGTGTGTGTTTGTGTGTGTGTGTGTGTGTGTGTGTGTGTGTATGCGTACGCGCGCATTATTTCTGCTTAAAACTTGTTGCTGCTTAAGTGGGAATCATTTTTGCATTGACGGAATACAGAGAGCGCAGAGGGAGCTGATGGGTATAACAGTTATTGTCTGTACCTGGCTGTTGCCTCATTCAATCCACTGTCATTGTCAGTCCATTGCTCCCCCTTTTGATAATTATTTCCCTTTGATCACCAAAGTATTTCTTTGGAGTTTTTGGTGGGGGTTTATGCTTCTTTTTTCTGTCTCTTTTAATGAGTTTCTTGTCTTTCTGTTTCTCTTTTTTATAGTTTTTTTCTTCACGCGTTTTTCTCTGTTTTGTGTCTCTTTCTCTCTCTCTCTCTCGGTCTCTGTCTCTGTTTGTCTCTGTCTGTCTGTCTGATTGTCCGTCCGTCTGTCTGTCTGTCTGTCTCTCTCTCTCCCTGTGTCTGTCTCTCTGTCTCTCTCCGTCTCTCTGTCTCTCTCTGTCTCTCTGTCTCTGTCTCTCCCATATATATGTATGTATGTATGTATATATATATAATATATATATATATATATATATATATATATATTATTATTATTATATAATATATCCGTCTTTTAACAAAGTGTTTATTTTTTCATTAATTAGCTTTCAGTTTTAACGTATGCTGCCCACACGCACAGAGGCAGAAACAGAGACCAGGACAAAGAAACAGAGAGTGCAGAAACAGGAACAGCAGACAGACAGACAGGCAGACAGACAAACAAGACAGACCTATAGACAGACAGAAAAGGAAAAAAACTTGTTTTAAATCTAGCAGTCAACTACACAAACAATCAGAGGAATACTGATCAGCAGAAACAAAAAAAGACTAGGATTAGCATAAAGCTTATAAAAAAGAAAGCGTATGTAGCACACACAAAAGTCAAAGACGTATACTTTCTTTTTTAATTGTAATATTAAAATAAAACTTTTTCTAGTATCCACAAAGGATTTTAGGTGTTTTTGATGTAATCTGAGTTCTGTTACTAGCATAATTTCTCTGTGATCTCTTGTTTCTGTTTTGTTTTGTGTAATTGTTGTGTTTTCTCTGTTCTCTTTATGTGTGTGTTGGTATTAATTATGCTTGCTATTGTTATACACATTTGTGCATGCGTGGTTGTGGTGCTTACTCGTGTGTGTCTAAGTCAAAAGTAAAATGTGTGCGTGCGTGGTGTGTGTGTGTGTATGTTGTATGTGTGTGTATGTGTGTGTGATGTGTGTGTGTGTGTGTGTGTGTGTGTGTGTGACAGTGACAGAGACAGAGACAGAGTTTATTTCATTTATGTATTCTTTCAGGTTTATACTTCTATATCGAGGATAATGGAAAAAGCATTCATTTGTATTTTACATCCACTACCGTTGGGAATGCAGTTTTTTTTAAATGTTATCATTCGTTCCTACCGGCCAACAATGTTTTAATGTGTGTGTGCGTGCGAGTGTGTGGCTCTGTGTGTGTGTGTGTGTGTGCGTGTATGCGCGCATATGTGCGTGGATATGTGTATGTGCGTGCGTGCGTTCGAGCGTGCGTGTGTGTTTTTATATTTCTTTTTCATTTTTTTTAATTCATTCTTTTATATCGTGTTTAATGGAATAAGTACTCGTGTGCTTTTTTACATACAGTCCCCGTGTTTATGCAGCTTTGTACATCTTTGTCATCCGTTCCCACCGGCACACAATGGCCTATTCTTCCGAAAAGCGGAATGGGTTTTAACATGTGCGCATGATGTTCTGCGTGCGTGCGTGTGTGCGTGCTTGTGTGTGTGTGTGTGTTTTATTTATTCCTTTAACTTATTCTTTTATTTCGAGAATAAGAAAATAAGCGCTAATGTGCTTTTTCACATCCAGTCCCCTTTTGTGTGTGTGTGTGTGTGTGTGTGTGTGTGTGTGTGTGTGTGTGTGTGTTGTGCGTGCGTGTGTGTGTGTGAATGTGTGTATGTGTGTGCATGTGTGTTTGTGATTATTTTATTCTTTTACCTTATTATTTTATTTCGAGAATAAGAGAATCAGCACTCATGTGCTATTTATTCTTGTCCCCGTGTTCGTGTGTGTTAAAGTGTGTGCGTTGGTGCGTGCTAGGGTGTGTGTGCATGCACGTGCGTTCGTACATTTGTGCGCGCTTGTGTGTGCGTCTATGTGTGTCTCTGTGTGTCTGCGTGTGTCTGCGTGTGTCTGTGTGCGTCCATGTTTGTCTGTGTGTGTCTATGTGTATCTGTGTGTGTCTGTATCTCACTGTGTGTGCGCTTGTTTGTGCAGCAATCATTCGCAAGATGTCTCGTTACATAACTATACAAAGGAGCAAAATCCAGAACGAACCCATAGCTTCATACCCCACTACAAAGAAGACAGGCAGACAGACAGACAGGCAGACAGGCAGACAAACAGACAGACAGACAGACAGGCAGACAGGCAGACAGCACCAGCTAATGCCCAGAGCAGGCACCCCAGACACACCAGCATCGTCAGACCAAACATCAGTGGGACCAGACTGGCAGAACTCCAGCCCGCAGAGCAACGCTGCCCCACACAGGGGCTAGACAGGGCCGGCAGGCAAGGGTCGATTTGTCATTAGGTTTGAGGATGGCCGACATTGACCGCTGTCATTTCGGAACCTACCTGCTGCTGTGGGAGGTTGTGAAGAGGCTTGCCTACTTTGGTTAGTACTGCGTGGAGGACGGGAGAGCCTAGTGGTTAGAACATGGCGCTCGCATTCTGCCAACCCAGGTTCGATTCCTGTTTAAAGGGATTTTTTGCCC